>WOGL01002047.1:0-10429 GCA_015342145.1 Leptinotarsa rubiginosa | reverse complement strand
AAAAAAAACTCAAGGGAGTCCCTCCTATGTAATCAAATAGTGAGTATCAAAATTGTACTTTATGTAAATCAAACAAGTTTTTCAATAGTATTCACTTATATATTTATTTCCTTGAAAATTAAAACAATTTACAAATAGAAGATAATCCACATTCAATTATTTCGTTTTTATTTCAAAAACTGCACCACAGTACCCACATCAACGCATGTATAAAAATTATAAATAAATAAAAGAGGTCGCCTAAAAATATTAAAAATACATTAGAAAAAATTACATCAGAAAAAAAAATTACATCAAATGAACATGATAAAGTTTTTTTTTATCGAGGAGACATCATTATCACAGAACACAACTAGTATTTAGCAAGAAAAACTGATTCGAGACGAGAGAATGATATTTTAAAACAAACACTTTTCACCGCGCCTTCGAAATCAAAGTTTGATCCTTAAGTCATTCTTTTGAAATGCTTGAATTTATTCGAAGAAGTTTATATTATGGATACCGAGAGCTGTTGCGGGCACTGGCAGACTGCAAACTAACGTTACACCTAAATGGAGTCTAAATAAAAATTACAAAAGGTCTTACAATGTACAGTTTACTTATGGATGCAGTCTTCTCTAGATCATATTCTAATATCTTAACTCTGTATCCTAATAATAAATTCATTGTATTTTATATTTGTCAATGGATTATCATTTTTATTTTTGGTTTTCAAGCAGTGTTCAATCTGTTTAAATTCAATTTTTTTATATATTACGCAGCATAATTTTTGTTCAAATTTCAACACGTATAAACATTAGCTACAACTATTTGGTGTATATGTTAACCAAAAAGAGTTCCTTGCCCTCATTTAGACTTTTTTTGTTGCAACTTCATTTCCAAACAATTCCAGGCAAGACTATCGAAGATATAAACTGAAATATTCTTCAAAGCCAAGTTGCTAAAGTTAAATATTTTGTACTGATTCAGTTACTTGCACATCCAATTACTGTTCACATTTGCTTTTATTAAATACAACTTGGAACTGATTTTACCTTTTTGAAAGTAACATTCCATTCAAATAATGACATGTCATAGACAAAAACAAACACACCTATTTTGTCATCAGCGATATTCTTGCCCGCAATCATGAGACATTGATCTTACATACAGACTTACTTTATAAAATACAGTATATAATTCCAACTCCACTGCTAACACGAGAGTAAGTTAGTTGCTACAGTTTTGTAAATGACATGAATGAGAATGACTTAATGTTGAACATTAAAATTATTCGGGCACGGCACCTGGTATACGAAGAGTACGTGCCTCAGATGAGAATCCCTTCGAGCCGTCTGGTCCTTTTGGTTGACGCATCAACGTCAACTTTGGCCCAGTATCGTCTACCGATATGGTGCGCAGTCTACTTATTAGTCTTTCTGGTCTAGCTTGTACATCACTAGAAATAAAAATTGATATCGATTTTGTGTCACCCTTTTTGAAAATGTTTTAGTCACTTGATTTTTCAATATACAGCAATATTACCCCAAGAAATATTGCCAACAAAGCTAAAAGAATCTTTGGTATCATGAACATAATAACTTTCTATTTCACAAATATATCCTCATTAAGAACTTTGCATCGTATACTTTTTCAATTATGACAACTTCAAGCTAAATATATTTTTAGAGTATCAGCAAATAGAGCAAATGCTGAATTTATTCCTATTTATCTTCATAACATAATAAATGGTAAACTTAAACAAGCCCCCTCTTCAAAATCATCTATAACAGTTGTCCCTAGCTTGTGTTCATGTTAATAGCTACCTGAGTATGACATATTCAAGCCACTCTCAACTAGGTTTATTCTAACAATAAAAATATCTGATCAAAGACAGATTAGAACTCAAGACCCAGTGGAGCACCAGGCACTTAATCACTGCATCTCATTAACATTTACATCTATTCAACTGAATCTCTGATGAATACTAAATTTATATTTCATGTATTTTTTCTGATATTCATAGAGAATGCAGTGTCCGATTTTAAATGGTATATAATTATCGATAAGGTTTTTGGAAAGTTATATAATATGCATATGCATTACTCGAAACTAAGGTTTTTCAGTGATATTAATATTGATGAAAAATGGAATTGGACCAAATATAGAGAAATTTTTTTACCAATGATGGATCTTTAGTGGCATTAAATGATGAATAGCTGATTGGTACAAGTGAATGTGAAACATAGCTTATGTTTATTTCAATCATTATAAACATGAGAAACTGAAGAACAGATAAAATAAACTACTCTGTAAAAGAAAAGACAACGTTCTGTAATAAAAGCTGATGAGGTTTTTATTTCACCGTTCGACCTAGTTCTAGGATTTTCCATAAACATCGTATCTGCAGGATAAACTTCCCTATAGACTGTTGGGTAGTATGCAATATACTGTTTTTGGTTGAGCAGATAGATTTCCTTCTATGTATTTTTACTATGATTTCAAAATTAAAATTTTGTGATCAACCTATCAAATACAAAATGATTAAGGCTTTCGCAGCCGAAGTTTTCAATGTCACTATTTTCCGACTTTGAAGGCCGTGAATTTTTGGAATTTCGAGTGACTAGCTTCCTCATAGGTTTATACATCCTGAGTTAATATCTGCGATGACTGAATATTACAGCTGTGTAACGCGTATTTATGTTGACTTTTCAGGTAGTTTGGTGTGCTATTACCTGTATCTGGCTTGGATAAACTACGTTAAGCTTTTTTTTTATATTGATTCGGATAGTGAACCAATATAATCACGTCTGAATCAATATAAACATACTTTACGTAATTTACCCAAGCCAGATACAGGTAATAGCACACAAAAATACCTGAATAGTCAATATAAATACACGTTACGTAGCCGTAATATCCAGTCATCAGAGATATTAACTCAGGATATATACACCTCTGAAGAAGCTAGCCACTCGCGCCAGTGAAACGTCAGGAAGAAATTCCGAAAATCCACGGCCTTCAAACCCTGAAAATAGTGACACTGAATTATCAAATACTTTCCACAGATGCAAATATAGAAATAAAATTTTCAAAGATACTAACCTCACTTTGACAACATTACAAGCCGATGACTTGCCACTTCTGTGATTCGTCACAAGCACAAATTCCACAGTGTCTCCTACTTGAAGACCTGCATTGTCTTTAACTTCAGTCATATGGAAGAACAGCTTTTTGCCTTCTTCAACTTCATACGCCAAAAATCCAAAGTGACCTTTGATGGCATCCACAGTGGCCCTCAATTTTTTCCTCACCGCAACAATGTTGGCAGCCCTACCTGTGGAATCTACTTGAAATTGAACATGGTCTCCGACTTGAAGCAATTCTCTTTTATTGACGAGACCCATGATACCAAATTCATACTCCATCGATTTTTCATTCGGAGCATCGCTTTTGATTCTGATGAGTCCCGAATACTCAGTCTGGTCAGGNCTGAACGGAGGTAGAGAAATGGTTCCCTTTGGTACAATTTTTACATTTTCTGCAGAGGAGCAAGACCCAGAATTACCTCTAGTCCCCAGATTGTATTCAACTTCTTGACCCAGTTCCAAACTGGGGGCTTCACCATCGAAATTACTATAAATATAAAATAGGTACCTTAGGAAAGTTCTACAATTGCTTTGCGAATATATCAGTACAATATTCAATTAATTTTAGTTATTTTCTCACACCACGAAATTCATTAACAAGACAAAGTAAAACATTTCTATAAAATTAAATATTTTGATTTTTACATATAAAAAATGGGTCATAAGTGCCATTAAATTAAAAACCTGACCTCCCAAGACAAAAATTATTATCATTATGGGTACATTCGACTAAATGGCATCTCAAAATTTTATGAAACTTTAGAAGGTGTGCAAAAAATGCAAATTATAAATAATCAAGTGAAAAAACATTTATAAGAAAATTTCATAAAGGACAGATTGGAGAAAGGTCAAATTCAGAGACACCTATTTGGGAAGATTATCAGCATCATCCAGAGCCAACAAATGAAAAAACACTCTGTTACATCTCACCTGAAATGAAAAAACACTTCTTTATCATGCTGAATGGTCTCAATGAACCCAAAACCATCTTTCAAAGCTGCAATAAAACCTTGATAAACTTGTCCGTTGTGTCTAGAGGCTGCATGTTTCATCCCATTTGCCTGTGCAGCTGACTGTATTATATCTATATCTGTAGCTATCAGTTCCTTATTCCGTTTAACTTGATTTATACTGAAACGAACCTGTGAAATAAAGTAATAAATCTCTACAAACTTGTTTTTATTATTTCATTTAACTCATTATGATAAATTGAATTAAACCCATAATAATATTTTCATTGAAATATATCGTCAAAAGAAATGTTACCACTTTGCCCGCGAGTTCTTCGAAAAATAACACTCAAAATTATGTTATCTTGATTTCAACACAAATCTCCTGAATATTGAGAAGTCTGTCTATAATTGTTTTGTAGTGTTGGGTGAATGGTTGAAAATTAGTATGTTCTCATAAATCACTGAATGATTTGTTATAAATTATTATATATGCATAAAAATTTTGTCGTTTCTTTGGAAAATATATTTAACACTTTCGATTTTAGAGGAAATTATATTTTTTATAAAACAGACGATTTTTAATATGAAGAGGTAAGTTAGTGTTAAAAACTTTGTGTTGAACGAACCGTGGAATCTTGCTTTGGACTTACAACTGCTCTTTTTTGTGAAACAAACACACAGTTGAACAAACGTTTGCAACAATAGACCAGAAAACAATACCACCATATCTGATATGCGATTTTATTAGGGGAAATATGTAAATGTAATATGTAAATAAAATTTATTTTCCAGTGATATCTTGAGGAACTCCTGTTTTCATTATTAGTTTTCCTGAATTTTTATTTAATATTCTCAGTTTTCCTATTGAAGAGATATAATTACAGTCATCAGAACGCTATTTATTTGAAACCATAATAATGGTGTTTTTTAAGCAGTATACAAAAATCTACAAAGTCAAAGGCCTTTGAGAAATTACAATATACTTTCATTCGGGCTTGAATAAACATTTTTCAGAAAAGAAAAATAAGGATTAACAGAAATGCAGAATATATTTATTAAAATTTTCATACTATTTTCCATTCTCATTTTTATAGGTAGAAAAATGCTTTCAATATGAAATATTTATTCATTTTCTAGTGACTTAACATGTGCATAACTTTTTCATCGATAGTGAATGAATATCATCATTATTATAAAAGATAAAAAACTAACCTTATCCCCTGTTCTTGGAAAATGTTTCAAATTACAATCTTTGGAGTAGAAGGGAATTGTCTTCTTTTCGCCATCAACATTATAGGTAATGAGTCCGGACTCGACTACAGCCTCAGCGCTGACTCCGTTCTGACTTTTGATAGGACTACGATTGTTCCAGTTACTCAGAGGAATATCATTTGTTACAATACCCGTAAGATCATTCTCTATTCTAATTTCAAATTGTACAGTACCAGGCGGTAACCATTTCATTCTAATGGCACTTTGTCGATTATTCGAATACAAACTTGAACTTGTTTGATCCTGGACTACAGTGAACTCAAATTCGTCACCTGCTTGAACTATTTTGCTTCGGTCAGCATCGAGAACTTCGCTAAAATGGAAAAACAACCTAGCCTCCCGTTCGACACATTTCAAAAAACCAAACCCTTCCTTAATAGATATGACAACTCCTTGCTCTCGTTTCTCGCCAGATACTCTAGAAAATTAATAAAAACGTATAAATTTTTAAAAGGGCAAGTTTTCGATTCAACTAACTTGAAACTCTCATCTAATAAGATAATGTTAGTGGCTCTATCTAAACCATCTCTTCTGTCAGTGGCAACCTGGAACTGTACCCAGTCACCGTGGCGTAAAGTGAAATCACCCGATTGGTCTTTTTCGCTGAATGAAATTTCTACTTCTGCATGATCAGGTGCTCTATATCTTATACGACCCGGAAGGGCTTCGTTGGGATTGCGAGGACCACGGTCAATAGGCTTCAATACTTGACCTTTGATGATTTCAGGCTTCACATCTTCGAATATTACTGTACCAGTTGGTAGACGAATGATGTTACATGCCACTTCCTTTCCCTGGGAACAGCAATTTTTATTTATCACAGAATAATAAGTGGATATGTGTTCTGAAAGGAAACTTACATTGCGTGTTTGGATGATATATTCCACATCATTTCCTAACTTCAGCTCTTCTGTGGTTTTGGTTTCTGAGAAGTGAAAGAATATCTCTTTTACAATATCAGCTCTCTCAATAAACCCAAAGCTTTCTTTCATTGAACAAACAACACCTTGGTACTTCACCGGATGGGCTGGATTTTCCAGACGTACATGGCATGCACCAAGATTGCCACTAAAAAGTTTATACCTGTTTAAACGAATATCTCATTTGTATTTAATGGATCCATGGACTCACTGACTGAGAACTTTATTCAAGTTAGTAAGTCCAATAATAGTTGAATAAAATTATTATGGAGCAAAATAACTCTCATTATTGAATTGAAAATTATTTTTTATTATAATAAATATCCTAAGAAGAATCTCATCTAAACTAATCAAAATACACATAATCGATGTCAAACATAACTGTAAGCTTTTTAATATTTCTGCATGAAAGGACTCAACACAATCAGAAACTTTAATTTTGAAGGTTGCCTGGTCAATATCTTCACATTACAGAGGTTGAATCTGTGAAGGTCTAAGAAGCAGACATAATATTAATCTTCCTGTTTGGTATTCTATTTAATAATATTTTTATTGAATTGAAAACTGTTTTTCTTTCTATTTTAGTATGATACTTAACAGTTTCACATATTATATTGTGTAATGTCCTATGAATGATATCTGTTTCAATTCCATAAGTACAAACTGTATAGGAAAAAGCGATTTTCATATTATGAGTCAATATTCATGTTGAAGTGGTTGTTTCTTTCCAGTTTACTCTAAACAATAACTATGTTCGGGTTCGCTATTTGAACGGGTTTCGAATTGTCAAATATAGTTGCACAGTTGAAGCTTGAAAAGTTTTGCAAGTGTCTACTCTCAACAATTAGCTATTCTCAACTGTCCTAGAATTGTTAGATCTGCGAACCCGAATACGCCTAATATACCCCCTTTGAATTTAATTTTGATCCACATCTACATATGTTGTTGTGATAAATGATAACGATGACCTTATATTTTTATGACAGGGTTATCTTGATTTTGAAAAAGCCAATACTTCATTATCACAGTCTACACTATGTCACTATTACCATAATCAACTCAGGTATTCATTTCCTTAGAATTTGTATTACTGCTCACCGGTTATTTGTCGCGATTTGGAAACTAACTTTATCACCAGATCTCAATGTGACATTTCCTTCAACATCATCTTTGGTGTAAGGCAGAAAGAAACATTCTCCTCGATTTTCGTAGCTGATTCTTCCAGTTATATCTCCACCTGAAGTTTCAGATACTCTGACTTCCGTAGTTACTGTTCCTGTTACACGTTCTTCACTCATTACCTAAGTAGAAGGTAGAACATCATTTGATATTGTACAATTTGATTGGTACTTTGATAACTACAACTTGGAACCTTTGAAGTGAAATGAATTTACTGAAAACACTTTCCCCCACCAGAGCAAAAATTCTGTTTCTCGACACACGTTTCGATGACCAAGTTTGCATTATTAGGAGGTAACTGAGTCGAGAGACAAGGTTTTTGTTTTGGTGAGGAAAAGTCAGAAAGTCATCATCATGGAGATGTCTACGTCATCTTCTGATGATGCTAACTTGGTTAGCAAAACGCGCGTCGAGAGACAGCATTTTTGTTTTGGTATGGGAAAAGTGTTTTCAATAGATTAATTGCTAGTATATGCAACTTAAATTTCATACAACTTAACAACATTCATCAAATATTATTCATGCAGAAAAAGAGGTTATGATGAAATTGTTTGAAAAGTGGAATAATCTATCAAAGCACTTATTCATAATTTTCCATCGCCACCTCAATGACAATTATTTACATCACCTTAGAAATTTTATATGAAGCGCATTCGAAAACAATGTACGCTATAAAAAGACTCAATTTCTATAAAATAGTTATTTACCAGGAAAATAATTTGAGGATTGTTTATGAATAATAATAACATAAAACTATATGTATACAATCATTTGAGAGTAGCAAGATGATAATATAGTCTTATCTTATATTCTTATCTAATCATTCATGTTTATCAATCAACCCATTCAACTTATTATAATCTCTGCTAAAATATTCAAATCCGGTAGCAAAAGTGATATGAATAATTATAGGTTCATTTCAGTTCTTCCTATATTTTCAAAAATTATCAAATTGGTCATGAATGATAAGTTGATAGATTATATTTAGAGTCAATAAATTACTTGTGTTCAGGTCAGTATAGCTTTCGCAGATCAATGATACCGAGTCTGCAGTAATGGATATTATTTCTATTATTCAACAATTAGAGATAATAAATGTGAATCATTATCTCTCGATATGTGAAAGGCATTTGACACGGTTAATCATATTTTATTGGAAAAATTGAATAGCACTGGGATTCGAGGGATTATAAATAGATGGTTTGAAAATTATTTATCTAATAGAAAACAGTTTGTGTCTAAGAAAAAATGCCAGTTCATTGAAAACTATCGCTTGTGATGTTCCACAAGGGTCTATTTTGGATTCACTTTTATTTTTGATTCACATAAATTTCATTTCAAAATTATTGTTGAAAGGACATATATAGAGTGAAAGGGAATATCAAGTTATAAGCAGATGACAGACACATTACTTAAAAACTTAACTTAAAAAATAAATGTTCATTAATCAAATCAGGTTTCAATGTTGGCTTCAAACAAAAAAACTGTTTAGTTAACAATACAATTTAACATACATCATTTCTTGTCTCTATTAATTACTCTATCACTTGGTCTTAAATTGAAGCTGATAGTTTTGGTTTACAAAACAGAATAACATTATCGAGGTGTACCATGGAAGAGTGTACAATGTGTCAGTGTGAAAGTGTAGTCAAGGGAAATATTGGCAATGATATTAATAACTCATTCATCTAATCATTAGGACAGATTCAACCAATGTTTTGGATGGTAAAACAATAATGAAATTGGAAGCTTTAGGAGGATAATTTCTTATAATTATTGAGCAAAACAGTTCAATAATATGATATATGGACTTGAAATTACTTACTACCTCTGGAGCAATTTTGGTAACTGCACTGGCTATGGGTTTACCAGTTCGTCTGTCATATGTCATTTCAAATTCAACAGGATCTCCAATCTTCAAATGCTCAATAGTACCGCTAAACTGACTGAAGTGAAAAAATAAACGTGCTTGACGCTCACAACACTGGATGAATCCATACGAATGCTAAAAGTAAAACAAACATGTATGAATATGGTTGACGTTTCTTGTTGAGTGGTAAAGGATTGACAGAGAAACCAAAAAGTGGAAAGTTAACATAATAGCATGAATGAAGTAGAGGACTATAGAACCAAAATATTCAAATGAATTCAACATATATTCTGTTCAGAGTACCTTCAATTGTCAGATAGTTCAATGGGAATACAGGTTTAGTTATAAAATTATCATGATTGGGAAAAATATGTTATTAAATTGAGGAATAAAATTATAATACATAACTCATCGACTCTAACTGTTCATGAAGCTGTCGTATATTTTTTTAACTATTTTGAAAATATAAAAATGCAAAAAAAGACAAAAATTTGGTAGAATCGATAGCATAGAAAATTAGAATATTTTTGAATGTAGATATTGTGAACTTATCAACTGAATATCAACATTTTACTGAAAATTAAATATGGGGTAGTTTTTTTACCAGAAGTAAATACTACTCACATGTAGGCATTGCCTAAAGAAAGGTTTGGAAACTGAACCACTAAAATTAATGAAAAATAAATGTGAAAAGGAACACTTTGAATTTTGTGTCATTGAACTTTGCAAAAATTGTCCATAGCTTGTATGCATAGATCACCAAATAGTTAGCTCAATTACCTCAAGTTACCTCAAATCTCAATTTTAAAATTTTTACAAATTACTTTGTAAACAAAGTTCTATTTTAGACAACAAACTTCTTAGGTAGCATTAGATTATTCTAATTTAGGAATAAAGAAAAAAAATGTTTTTCTGCAAAAAAGTAATTTACCAAAGAGGCACATGAAGGTTGTTTCATTCCTTGAAAAAGTTAGGTAAATTTTCGTTTTGAGGACACCCGGCGGTTTTGAAAAAAAATTTGACTGTACTTACGTATTTTGATGCGTAGATTACGAATCTGAAAGAAAAAAGCGGCGCTCTCCCTTATTTAAAAAGTTACGGCCCTTC
>WOGL01002045.1:0-10429 GCA_015342145.1 Leptinotarsa rubiginosa | reverse complement strand
GTAATTCTTCTACACGAAAATTAGGTTTAGATTGTGGTTGAAAGAAATTCTGTTGTGTATTCAAATGTCTGGTGAAAGTAGACACTGGTGTTGGTTTCTTATTCACTTGTTGGTTTTTTGGTTTCCAAACGTTTACATTGGAAGGTTTACCAAATACTTGTTGGTTTGAAAAATATTTTTGTGACACTTGTCGAGGTGTCATTTGAATTGGTTGACTTGTCTTTGGGTATTACGAAATTGTTGTTGGTTATAATTTCGAAATTGTGGTGTTTGGAAATTATTTGATGCAGAAAAAGATGGTTGAATAATTTTTTCTGTAAGTAATTGTGTTGTGGTTGATTTGATTTTTCCATAGGTGGTTTCAAATTAGGATTTGGTAATGACTGTGTATAATTCTTTCTTCCTTCATTTACCAAAGATAAGAAATTCTCTTCCTCAATAAATTGTTTCATAGCTGACTCTAAGCAATTAGGATTTTTCAAACGAACACTGGTTTGAATGTTTGATGGGAGATATTTCAAAAATGTGAACAATGGTATCAATCTGTACAACCTTTATATCTCTGGTCATGTTTAAGTCATTATTGATGGAAGAAAAAATTAGACTTCTCACATATTGGCAACGAACACCAAAACTGTAAGGATTTTCTTTAAGTTGTGGTCTCAAACTATGTAATTCTTGTAGTAGGCAAAGATCGTTGATCAGAGAATGAGATTTCCTTTCACTTCATTCCATGTGTCTAATTCAATACGGCTGACTATCAGTGTGAGAGCTTTTCCCTTAACTTTACTCAATATGGCTCTAAATATTAATTTTTTTATAAACTGAGGTGCATTGTTGTACTGTTGAAATGTTTCATCACACACAGCAATAACGTTATTTAATTCACACGGATCTCCGCTAAATGTAGGAATAATTTCGAAAAAAAGTCTTAATTGTTGATAATTTGGTTCAGCCATGATATTATTATCAAAATTCAAGCTCAAAGATGACAAACTTTCACTCAAATTGGCTAAATCTGAATTGGAATTATTTCGTTATGTTCTTAGCTGTTGTCTAGCGTCACTATTTATTTTTCCCAACTCTAAAATATCTCGAAACATAAAAATAATAATGATATGAGAGAATAATTATTTCACTTCACTATAATACTAAGGATATATTAAGATAAATAAGGATATAATGGTTGAAGGAATTGTTTGAGAGTCTTACCCTTGCTTCTGGGTCTCTTCTTTTATTTTGTTTCTTTGTTCTGGCAACCGGTCCGGGAATATTCGGTCCCTAGATGGTTGTCAGCTTCTTCTCGAATATTCGGTCCAATAATCAGCCCCGTGTAACGCAAGAGAATATCCAGTCCTCTTCCCGATACACTGTGGTTTGGTCTTGTAGCTCCTGTCGAAGATTTGATAATCACCAGGCAGTTGTTTTGTTGACTGTCTGTTCAGGTATCCTACTGACTGCACCAACTACGTTGTGCTTCCAGCAGTCTGGGGTTAGAAGCACCAGTAATGTTGAACTAGTTTTATAACTCTGACTAACTGAACTTCACATACATAAAAGTTATTCGGACCTTACTATGCGTTTTATTCAAATATAAAGCTGGTCACAAACTAATTGTTTACAATAACAACTCATGTGCTTATATAGAAACACTATGACATTGGTAAATGTAAAAGGATAATTTACGGGAAAAGATCTTACTATGCAGGATAATTCCCGGGTAAAATTCATAGTCATCAAAAGATAAGTATTGGTTAAAATGCTTATGATATGTTATAAGTTGTAAACATCAAAATAATAGTTGTAAACAAATAAGAGATAAAGTTCGGCAAGAATGCAATATCAGCAATTACCGATTTTTAGGTTAGGACAGGTTAGTCCAGGGTTGGCTCGGGAATAATGTAACTCCTCCCGCCTAAAAGGGAAGCCTAGGGCAGATTGGGCTGACTAGGCTGGGTCTGCTGGTTGGTCAGCTCGAAGTCATCATGTGGAGGAATTGGTCTCCGGTGTCTCAGGTAGGTAATGAAGTTGTATGGGTAACAGGATTTATAGTAACATGTTACCCCAAAGTATGTGGCTACGCAGAGTGCCAGGCAAATCAGGATAATGGTCCATATGGGCATGGAATAGGCTGCTACAGGCTCGGCTGGCAGGAAAACTTCATGGTGGGTATTCATTTTCGCTGTGAGATGTTGGATCTCTTCTAAATTCATCTTGGTAAGCTTGACTGGTACTGGTCTAGTGTACAATCGGGAAATATTTAATGATGGAAGCTGGATGACTTTCATCGGTGTCAGCTCATCGTTTCCATGAGAAAATTTCTCATTGCCAATGAGAAAGTAACAGTTTTCTGGGATTGTAATGAGGTAACTCCCAGGTTTGACTTCATGATGGTTTTCGACGGAGCAACTTTCAGTTACAATGACATTGCTCGGTGTCGAGAATAAGACATTCCATGGTGTGACTTGGTTTGCAATAGCATTTTCCAAGTGGACGTTCAATGTAGTACAGTTGGCGGCTTCATTCTTCAGAATGACCATGACAATACAATCTTCTTCGGATTGGAGGTTATTTTTGCAGTAACACGAATCTTCAATCTCTGGGCAGGGTTCATCGTGATATTGGTAAAGTTCACTACTCTCATTTAAGGTAAGGAAAGGTTTCTGAGGTGAAATCATTTTATTATGAAGTGGTATAGGATAAAGGAAATACGTTTGGAATACAATGGGCATCAAAATAGGAAAGTGTATGAGAAATATTATCCTCTCACTAGTGAAAAGTAATTGTATTCCTAAGAATGCATAATAGCTATGTTGATTTTTGAATATAGCTATTTGATCAGTAGAATATATTATTTTCATTTTTTGTATCATAATATGTAGGTTTGTTAATGACAGAAATGTACGATGTATTCTATGAAAATTTGCAAATGTAATTGCGTTTACAATTTGATTTAAATAACTTTGCAAGTTGATAAGGGAGTCAATTATTAGATGTGAAATATTTATTCCTTTGATTTCTTCTTGAAATTTATCAATTGAGTTCATAGTTATGATTATATTTGATTTTATCTGGTGTAAAGTACGATTTGTTTGTGTCATAAATTCTTTTGCACTAGATATCTGATTATTTATTCTTCAAGCAAGTGATTGTTTGTTTCTATATGATTTGAAATCATTTCAATTCTTTTACCGTTTTCATCATCAAGATTTCCAAATGACCATTTGGATATTTTTCCACCAATATTTATCAGTCCGCATTTGGTAACAATATGTGGATTTATTGTCTGTAAGAGATGGTCAATTTGTATAGATTAAGTAAAGGCTTGACGTAAAAGTAAGTCTGATTGGTTGCTTATGCCGTGTTTATTAGCAATGAAACTCAGTTGAGTGACGATATGATGTTTCATTTAAAAAAAATCAGTAATATTCAAATAACTGACAAATGTATGCTTGCTCACAATGATTTTTGTTGTTCCTACATTAATAGGTACGATTGGGTTATTGAGTTTCTGAATAGATCCATTAATAGGGTGAATGATTAAAAGGATCGAGAGTATGAACATTGAGTCCATCTGAAAATATATGAAGAAATAAGCATATTAGTATTGTTTACGTTTCTTCAGTTTGTGTTTAGAATATTCAGATGTTTCAGTTTTAACTTTATTTTTCGTTTGAGCAACTGGCTCAATTTCAATGAACTTGGGTGCGAGTTTATTTCTAGTTTCTTTTTTGAGATATATTTGATCTTGTTTAGTTATTGTCATAGGTTATTTGCGATCAGCATTAATTCTTTTTAATTGATCAGTTTTCTTTTCTTCCAAATTTGTATTCATTTTATCATAAAATTTCTTCAAATTTTCTTTATGGTCTTGAACATATTTAGTCACAATATCTTCATCAGTTATGTCGAAAGGATCTTTTGAATTAAAGTGTCCAGTTACAACTTCAAAAGGAGTATTTTCGATGGATGAATGAAACGAATTACTATAACGTAATACTGAATATCGTATTAAATTATTCAAGGCTTCTTTAGGGTAATGTCTTTTTTTATTCTTACTTGTTCAAGAAATGTTGAATGGAATCTTTCAATGTAACTATCAGAGTCAGGATGTTGTTATATGAATATGTATCTTATGTAACCTACAGAAATCTTGAAAATTATTGTTATTAAATTCGCTACCACCATCACACACAATTGTATGAGGTATCCCGTAATGTGAAATAAAAATCAGTAATCCATCAAGAATGCTCATAAAATTTGCTCCCATTATTGGATATCCTTGGGTAAATTTAGAAAACGTGTCGATAATGGTTAAAAATTCATTTTTTTGCTATCGACAATATATCGATATGAACTCTTTCAAAAGGTCTGGTACCTACAGGGATAGGTTGAAATTGAAATTCTTTAGGTTTCCTTTCATATTTAGATCTTTGACAAATATTGCAGTTTTGATATAATCTGTTATATCCTTGACAATATTTGGCTAATAATAATTTTTCCAAATTGATTCAATGGTTGTAGTGATTCCTCTATGACCTGTTTTATAAACATGGTGATAGTTTATTTTTTCTTGTTGTTCATTTTATTTGATACTCCATTTCTGGTTCACAATCAATATTTGGTTGTTCAAAATAAAAATCATTTTCAGAAGAATGAGGTAATAAAGCCCCGTTATAATGTAATTCTTCTACACGAAAATTAGGTTTAGATTGTGGTTGAAAGAAATTCTGTTGTGTATTCAAGTGTCTGGTAGAAGTAGACATTGGTATTGGTTTATTACTCACATGTTGGTTTTTTGGTTTCCAAACGTTTACGTTGGAAGGTTTACCAAATAATTGTTGGTTTGTAAAATATTTTTGTGGCACTTGTCGAGGTGTCATTTGAATTGGTTGACTTGGAAAATATTGTCTTTGGGTATTACCGAATTGTTGTTGGTTATAATTTCGAAATTGTGGTGTTGGAAAATTATTTGATGCAGAAAAAGAAGGTTGAATATTTTTTTTGTGAATAATTGGGTTGTGGTTGATATGATTTGTCCATAGGTGGTTTCAAATCAGGATTTGGTAATGACTGTGTATATGACTGTGTATAATTCTTTCTTCCTTCATAATTCTTTCTTCCTTCATTTACGAAGGATAAAAAATTCTCTTCCTCGATAAATTGTTTCATAGCTCCCTCTAAGCAATTAGGATTTTTCAAACGAACACTGGTTTGAATGTTTGATGGTACATATTTCAAGAATGTGATCAACACTAGCTTTTCATTGTTATCAATTTGTGCAACCTCTGCATCTCTGGTCATGTTTATGTCATTATTGATAGAAGAAAAAATAAAACTTCTCACATATTGGCAACGAACACCAAAACTGTAAGGATTTTATTTAAGTTGTGGTCTCAGACTTTGTAATTCTTGTAATAGACAATTAAAAGATCGTTGATCAGAAAATGAGATTTTCAAAATCTCTTTCACTTCGTTCCATGTGTCTAATTCAATACGACTGGCTATCAGTGTGAGAGCTTTTCCTTTAAGTTTACTCAATATGGCTCTAAATATTAATTTTTTTATAAACTGAGGTTCATTGTTGAAATGTTTCATCACATACAGCAATATGTTATTGTTCACATGTTATTTAGTTCACACGGATCTCCGCTAAATGTAGGAATAATATCCAAGAATAGTCTCAATTGTTGATAATTTGGTTTGGCCATGATATTATTATCAGAATTCAAGCTCAAAGACGACAAACTTTCACTCAAATTGGCTAAATCTGAATTAGAATTATTTCGTAATGTTCTTAGCTGTTGTCTGGCGTCACTATTTATTTTTCTCAACTCTAAAATATCTCGAAACATAAAAATAATAATAATATGAGAGAATGATTATTTCACTTCACTATAATACTAAGGATATATAAAGATAAATAAGGATATAATGGTATAAATGCAAAAAAAAGGTTTGAAGGAATTGTTTGAGAGTCTTACCCTTGTTTCTGGGTCTCTTCTTTTGTTTCTGTTTGTCTTTCTTTTCTTTTCTTTGTTCTGGTAACCGGTCCAGGAATATTCGGTCCCTAGATGGTTGTCAGCTTCTTCTCGAATATTCGGTCCAAGAATCAGCCCCGTGCAACGCAAGAGAATATCCAGTCCTCTTCCCGATACACTGTGGTTTGGTGGTTTGGTCTTGTGGCTCCCGTCTAAGATTTGGTAATCACCAGGCAGTAAGTTGCTTGCTGTCTGTACAGGAATCCTACCGACTGCGCCAATTACGTTGTGCTTCCAGCAGTCTGGGGTTCGTAGAAGCACCAGTAATGTTGAACTAGTTTTATCACTCTGACTAATTGAACTTCACACAAATAAAAGTTATTCGGACCTCACTATGTGCTTTATTCAAATAGAAAGCTGGTCACAAACTAATTGTTTACAATAACAATTCGTGTGCTTATATAGACACACTATGACATTGGTAAAGGTTAAAGATAATTTACGGGAAAAGGCCTTACTATGCAAGATAATTCCCGGGTAGAATTCATAATCAGCAAAAGATAAGTTTCGGTTAAAATGCTTATGATATGTTTATAAGGTGTAAACATCAAACAATGGTTGTCAACAAATAAGAGATAAAGTTCGGCAAGAATGCCAAGTCAGCAATTACCGGTTCTTATCTATAAGTAAACAATATAGTCCAGGGTTGGCTCGGGAATAATGTAACTCTCTTTAGCTTTTATTGCTTGGTAACTGGTTGAAACCGGAGCTGTAAAGCAAAACACTTCTCACATGATATCATACAGCGCATTTCGCGTGCCAATTTGGAGGGTAATGTCCACTGCTTTTGAGGGCCTTGTTTTTTTTTTTTGATATTCGTGAATTGAATTTTGTTATCAACTTCACCCACTCAGGTTTATTTTTGAATTGCAATAATATATTCGTGGTTCAGCTTTGTACTACTGGTTATCTGTTTGGAAAATGATGAGGCACATACTTTGTGTCTGCCACGCTCCGGACTGAATCAGTTTTTCAGAGTTTGGTAGAGCCGCATTCTTATTATCTGACCCGAAAGACCACTCACCATAAAAACTGATCGGCTTCGTTGAGAAGCTGAATTCATTTGGTCGAGTGTGACTAGGTGTTAGTCACAATAAACTCTTGAGGGTTGCAGTGAAGGGTCGAATAGACCCACTCACTTTTGGCCTAACTATTCATCAGATATATGGCGAGTTCAAAAAGTGTTGTCTGATGTTGTCTTTTTATTGACACAAAGGACCAATTCCAGCCATTGATCGACGTAACAAAGATGATATTTTTGTTAGCATTGATGTCATCAACATTTCCCACTCAGGTTTGTGTTCTGAAGACAGTTAAGTCTAGCAATGTATTCATGACTTTTGGGAAAGAAAGTTTTTCCGTCCGGCACGGCATAGCATGGCCCGTTCCGTCAAAATACGGATAGCATTGGAACAATGAAAATGAATGGAAAACCGCCCTTTAGCCCGGCACGGCACAGCCAAGAGCGTCCGTCTCCGGAAAGAATTCCAGTTCTCCGATCCTGTTCGGCAAATAACGGTATGTGACGTGACTGGCCAGCGCTTGCCAACATCACCTTCTCCAAACGTGCCTGGGAAGTTTCTGTCTCTCTGTTTTGCTATTCTATCAGTTCACAGCACAGTGTCAGACGGTACCTATGAAAATGGACGAGGAAAAATTGAGTGGCTCTTTGAGCATGCTCTAGAATATCCAGAAGTTCTGAAAATTTGTCTGGAGTCATTCGGAAATACTGGAAAAATTTCTCCTCGTCTTTTTTCAGATCGTTGCCCTCTTTTGATTGAAGGGATGGATCCACGATATTATTTTTTGTGATTATCTTCTTCTACATTCAATAATGCTGCCACTATAAAGACGACTTCTTCGTCAGAACTGCAAGTGAGAGACATGTTTCTGTCACCGCTCGATGTTAACTGAAATTCCCTTGAAATCGAACAAACAGCACCTTCAGTATGCTGGTTGTAGCTGACAAGAGGGCGATACTACTATCCGTCGCCATCAGGCGACGGAGAGCGCCATGCTGTGCTGTGCCGGACAAGTGGAAGACAAGCTTTGAGTTTGTCGCCTACTTGTGGGCGAAAAGCTTCGCTCAATAATCTAGCTACAACCAGCATACTGAAGGTGCTGTTTGTTTTGTTTCGAAGAAATTTCAGTTGACATCGAGCGGTGACAAAAACATGTCTATCAGTAGCAATTCTGGCAAAGAAGTCGTCATTATAGTGGCCGCATTACTAAATGTAGAAGAAAATAGTTACAAACAAGAATGTTGTGGGTTCGTCCCAATTATCAAAAGAGGGCAAATCTTTGAGAGTTTCATCATTTTTCAACGATCTGAAAGAGGACAAAGAGAAACTTTTCCAGTATTTCCGAATGACTCCAGGCAAATTTTCAGAACTTCTGGATATTCTAGAGCCTGCCTTCATAAGCAACTCAATTTTTCCTTGTCCATGTTCATAGGTACCGTCTAACACTGTGCTGTCAACTGTTGGAATAGCATAACAGAGAGACAGAAACTTCCCAGGCATGTTTGGACAAGTTGATGCTGGCAAGCGCTGGTCGGCGACGCGCTCTCTTGGCCAGTCCGTCACAGCACGTGCACGTGCAGCAGGATCGGAGAGCTGGAATCCTTTCCGGCGGCGGACGCTCTTGGCTGTCCCGTGCCGGTCTAGTGGGCCATTGTCCATTCATTTTCATTGTTCCAATCGTATCCGCATTTTGACGGGACGGGCCGTGATGTGCCGGACAAGTGTACGACAAGCTTAAATCTTCGATTTTCGTGGATTGAGTCTTCTGTCGTTCCCATAGATGATGTCTACATAAGGAGAGGTTGTAAATCGACTGTAATTTCTATTCATGAGACTTCTACCGAGGAAGCTACATCGTTAGCGAAACGTGTCTAGAAATGGAGAATGTTTGTGAATTTTTTTTGAATATTATCATGGATTAATAGAGATGTTAACACCTCCTCTCACTAGTATAAGCATCCTGTCTAAGGGTGTTTACCTGAGAAAACACATCATGTAAAAAACCCTCTCTATCTCAGAGATAGTTAGAGTCCAGCAAAAGATATATTCAACTGTTTATTCGAGAATTGTACTCAATGAAAGTTTCAAAGTTGATGGCGACCAGGTATTGGGATATTTAAAAAATTTTGTTTCTTTTCATGAGACTATTTTGACACTTATTATTATTATTGAATACATCTTCAATTCAATCAAAAGGGAGCCATTTGCATCAGTGAATCACTCGATAGATTGCAACATCATAAAAATTGGGTGCTTGGGACTCGATGTAGTCGACGAGGGCCATTTAAGCCTGTTCCTGATTAACGAAAGTTTTACTAGTGAGAAAGTTATTGAAGTGCTTGGAAAGATGGTAGTCAGTTGGAGAGAGGTCTGGGGAGTATGGTGGGTGAGGCAGAACTTCGACATTCAATTTGTTCAATTTTTGGACAGTGATTTGTGAGACGTGCAGACAGGCGTTGTTGTGGAGCAGGATCGGATCTCTTCTGTTCTGCTGTTGATGCAGTTTTCTTCCTTTACAATAAAAATCTCACAGTTGCAAAATGTTATAGTGATTCACACCAACCGCTGACCAACATACGGTAAACATGGAGGTATTTTTTATGGGTATAGCTCTTGGGGAGTACATGGGTGGCTCATCGGTGTCCTGAACGTCTTCTGTTGTCATAGAGGATCCATTTTTCATCACACCTGACGATTTGAATCAACAAAGGATCGTTTTTTTACTTTGCTTTTTTAGATTTGATTTTCCTGATGCAGAACTCTAGTTCCTTTCCTTCTAAAATGTAGTCATCTGCCCTACCACACTGTCTTGGTCGAGATGCCAAGCAAGTCAACAACCTTCCAGTTGTGAATTGATCTTCGATAGCAGGTTCTACTCTAAAGATCTTTTGTCCAGTTTCGTACTTCTTTTGTACTTTCTTACTTTTTTTCGGCAGTCAGTTGGCTACCTTCTTGCGACTCAAGAGCAGAATGTGATGATTTTTATACCACCTTCTGAATGAAGTGGCATCTATAACAACTATTGCATTTTCACTGATGTTTTGGTACGCACCAACTCATTGTTGCTAGCATTGTGGACAACATCAATAAAACGGGTTTCTTTGGCAGTTCCTTCACTACCCCAGGCAAAATTTCCAGTGTCGAGCCTCAGAACCCTATATTTCAAATTACCACCTCTGGTATGAATATAGTGGATCCTGCGGGGTCCTAGATTAGTACTAGCTGCGGGGCGACCTAATTCAAACTTCTTCCTCTTACGCAAAGGCTTCCTTTTGCCTCCGTTTGATTTTCGTTTATGCCAATGATCTCGGCTGATACCCATTCTGGATGTAACAACTAAAAGCAAAAGGTTACGCGAAAGCAAAA
>WOGL01002044.1:0-10432 GCA_015342145.1 Leptinotarsa rubiginosa | reverse complement strand
GTGAAGAGCCCCCTATTAGGTGATAAGAAATATACGGGGTGGCTCGTCTGAGATGGAACACACTGTATATCCGAAATATTGTAATTTTCGTCACCAATAATATCACAATGAGTGACTGTTTCAATTGGGCACACCACGAAGATCTATTTATAAAAATGTTCTATTTTTGTTAAAGCAGCACAAATGAAACCCAGCAATTCTTCATTTCATAGTTATTACATCACCAGCTGATATTTATAAATTTCAAAATCGTACAACAGAAATACATAGCCCTAGAAATGATTTCTTTTTTCTTCTTACCGAATGAAAATAACGGATGAATTCAACGAAACTGTTATACAGAGTGAGCCTCCAAAAATGTGGTAGAGAAACTAAGTTTGCACTGAGATTTTTATTTGTTAAGTCCGGTTTCGATTTGTTATGCCGTTTTCAAGTACCTTTTTAGTGGACTACTGTGTGTATTATGGACTGTATGCAAACTTCCTTTCATAATTGGGCAATGATCGAACAGGAATGTTTCAAAATGATATCGAAAACTCACCACAGTACAACCTTCTGCCACAGTTAGATTCGGTGTTCTCAACTCCTCAAAAATGGAACAAACGTCTGTTTCATTCTTGCTTTCGCTAATCTGATGATCACTTGTTGCTTGGAATATTTGCGGAAGCCATAACTTCACTAAATTCATGCTGAAAAAAGCAAAAGATTTGTACTAAGTAATGATAATACCACAAATTTTCTCCCTTAACAAAAGCAAAGTTTATGCGAGTACTTAAAAATGTGCAAAGGTCGGAAATCTGCGTTTTGTGAACTTTTCAATTGAAATAGGAGCTCAGACTCAGAGAATACTATTCTCTTCACTTGCAAACACCATTGACTTTCTGCAAATCAATCATCCCAGTGCCGTAATTTCCATTTTCGGTGACTTCAATATCCACACTATCGAATGGCTCAAATTCTCAAATATCAACGACGAACAAGATCGAGAAGCGAGGCTTTTGCAATGACCAGATTATAAATGAGCCAACCAGGATTCCTGATCGTGTTGGAGAATATGCTACTCTTCTGGATCTATACCTAACAACCAATCCAGAAATTTACACAGTCACCGTTCGGTCTCCATTGGGATCTTCTGACCACAAACTCATCTCAGTGTTGAGTGAATTACCGATAAATCTTGGGGACAATCTGAGCTTTTTCTATGGTGGAATTGTGGATTTTGTAAAGTTTTGGTCAACAACTTCAGCTACCGACCAGAAGAATCTAGACCCAATGGGATTGGCAAGCTGTATTTGATTACTGGTAAAGCTAGAGATGGTTTGGCTGTAGTTTCGTTTTTGCCAGTTGATTCTTTCTCAGTCATGCTTCTTACTCTGAGGTGATGTTCTTAATTTGGTTCATATTTCATTTCTCGGCATTACAATGCAGATAATATCATTATCAGTATCATTAATGATCCGGACTGACGACAGCAGTACCTTGTAAGAAAATCTTATACCAATCTCGACTTAATTGAATAGAACTTGATGGAAATCCATATTAAAACTCATCAATATAGTTTATTGTATGATTTTCACTACAAAGGGTTTTACAAAAACCGCGACACGTCTTTCGCTATACAATAGCTTTCTCAAGCTTGAAACACGTGTCGCGATTTTTGTAAAACCCTTTATAGTGAAAAGCATACTGTATTAATGAGTTTCAATCTCGACTTTCTCTTTTATATCCCTGTCAACCTATTCGTTATTTATAGAATGATACAGGATGGAATACTACTGCTAAGAGTAAGTTTAGAAATAGACCTATTCACCTGACAGGAGGTCCAGAGATGACGAAGAACTTTTTGGGACTTATCAGGGTAATGATTAATAATGTCACTGTGGAATTATATTTCTGAAATCGTTTTTCCAATATTAATCTACACTTTATGATGTTTGCCAGAATACCTTTTAGCGAAACAAGGTAGCGATGAGTCACCTGAAAGATGTGGAACTGAAGACTTACCTCATGGTTAGGAGAAATGCATTGCAACAAATGAGCAAAATCCTGTTGATGTGAGGCGAACTCATGAAGGGTTTCATTTGACTGATTCCTTCTTTGAGTATATTGGGACGTTGTTTCTGAGTGATGTCGGAGACTTCGTAATATGTTTCTTTCACCAAGCAATTGATCTGAAATTTATTATTTCTCAAAAAATTGTTTGCTATGTAGATATTCATGAATTATGTTCAAATAATCCAAATAGTTAAAGAAATTGAACTAAAATTGTAGCAAAATTGTAGCAAAACATTGATTGGTCCTTCGAGCCGGATTGAACCTAGGTATTTCAGCTTAAATATAACAGTATTTATCAACTAAGATCAGTATTCTTATGGATTACAATGCGACACAGGGTGTAAACTAACCCCTAACAGTCTTGTTTGGTTTTATATTGTTTTGTAGGATAACGTAGCTATTCTTGTTTATGAATCCGTTTCATTTTTGAATTATTCAATATCAAAAAATTATGTTGTGAGCATTGCTTTCTGAAAGGATTACTAGTATTTTTCGATATTTGTGTTGAATATCATTTGTTACGAGTGTTTAACCCTGTATACTGTAATATTTAGATTTGATGTTCAGTTGCTGTAACTAAAACGAAGAGAATGATAAATGAAACACTTTTGACTGACATTGAGTTTCAATATTTCATTCTTCGAAGCCGGATCAAATCTAGATATTTCAGGTGAAATATAACATCCATTGGTCCTTCGAGCCGGATTGAACCTAGATATTTCAGGTAAAATATAATATTATTTGGTTCTTCGAGCTTAGATATTTCTGGTAGAATATAATATCGATTAGTCCTTCGAGCCGGATTACATCTAGATATTTCAGGTGGAGTTTAACAAGGGATAGTCTTTCGAACCGGATTGAGCCCAGATATTTCAGGTAAAATATAACATTAACTTATCCTTCGAGCCGGATCAAACCTAGATATTTCAGGTAGAATATAACATCAATCGGTCCTTCGTGCCGGATTGAACCTAGATATTTCAGATAGAATGTAACATCAATTGGTGATTCGAGCCGTATTGAATCTAGATATTGCAGGTGAAATATAACATTAATCGATCCTTAGAGCCGGATTAAACCTACTCGTAGATATTTTAGGTAAAATATAACATCAATTGGTCCTTCTAGCCGGATTAAATCTAGATATTTCAGATGACATATAACATCAGATTGTCCTTCGAGCCGGATTGAGCCTAAATATTTCAGATGAAATATAACATAAATTGGTCCTTCGAGCCGGATTAAATCTAGATATTTCAGATGGAATAAAACATCAGATGGTCTTTCGATCCGGATTGGGCCTAAATATTTCAGATAAAATATAACATAAATTGGTCCTTCGAGCCGGATTAACCCTAGATATTTCAGGTAGAATATAACAGTAATTGGTCCTTCGAGCCGGATCAAACCTAGATATTTCGGGTAAAATATAACATTTATTGGTCCTTCCACAACTTTTGAGCCATTTTTGTATATGTGTATTTTTGATCTGATTTTGACTTGTCGGGGTTTGAGAAAACCAATTTTAAATACTTACCGGAAATGTATCTTCTGCGTTTCCTGTATTGATTCTGTACACTTTTCGGAAGATATTCAAAGCTTCTTCGTTTCGGCCTAGGGTCATCAAGAATTTAGGACTCTCCGGCACGAAGAAGTAAATCAGACCGCTCGTGATTGTCGGTATTGCGCAGATGAATAGAAAAACGTTCCAGGAATGATAATCTGGAAACTTATATCAATAAGAAAAGTGAGAACATTCCGTGTGAAAGGAGGCAAAATCTATGAAACGGTAATTAATAACACCGGAACAATCAGAATTATGACAAATATAGTTCAGCACTGTTGTACTCAAATGAATAGTCTGCAATATTGCTGATAACTAGCATTTGAAAATCCCAATTGGGAAGTTCAGAACTGAATAATTTCAAAATATTTGGGAAGGAAAGGAAGTACGAGGAGGATTTGCAATGAGGTTTTATTTACGAAATGTATATATGAATGTCATATTTCCGAACCGTGATCCTACTATATATTGATAACAACACAGTTCATTGATAGAAATACATATGCCTTATCTCAAACATTTTCTTCACACATCATTTATAAGATTCATTAAGAAGAATTATTGATAGCCTTCAGTAGTGAGGCTCAGAATTCCTTACCAATTAGTCCGAATGGAGAAAAATCCAGCTTCTGTGGTAAAATTCCCCAAGCTAACAGAGGAAGGAATATATAGGCTGAACTCAACGTAGCTCCTCTTACTATCTGGACCCTGGCTCTATATTTCGAAGAATGAAATTCTGATAAGTGAGATACTGACGCCGAGTAGGGCCCATTGATTCTGAAATTGAATGAATTTATTTTTTTCAGTATTGCTCTTCATGCAGACGGGATATACGAGGGTGGTTTGAGAAGTTTCCGGCCTAACTGAGATACAAGACATATTTCCGGTTTTTTTTTCAGCATAGTCTCCTTTAAACTCTACACACTCCCAGCGATGCTCCCATCTATCCAACCCGTCCAAATAGTACTCGGCGTTTTTCTCTGCAAAGTAATTGTTCACGAAGGTAGTTGCCTCTTCATTTGACAAAAATCTCTGTCCTTCGAGCGCAATTTTTAGATGAGGGAACAAAAAAAGTCGCTTGGGGCTAGATCTGGTGAGTAAGTCGGATGGTCAAGCAGTTCAAACCGTAATTCGTGGACTTTCGCCACCGCAACCACTGAGGTGAAATAGGATTTCCTTTTTCTGCAAATGTGCCCGTTATTCCGAAAGTTCTGCCTTTAGCTTGTCAAGTAATGTCAAGTAAGTATGCTCCTGTAATGGTTTTTCCTTTTGGATGATAATCGATTAAAACAACTCCATGCCTATCCCAAATAACAGTCGCCATCACTTTCCCAGTCGAAAATAAAACTTCTTGCTTTTTTTGGAACCGGCTTCCCCTTTGTAGGCCACTGTTTGGACTGTATTTTTGTTTCGAGCTTATAATGGTGCATCCAAATTTCATCTACAGTTCAGTAATAGGCGCCAAAACTCGGATTTATTGCGCCTCAACTGGAAATGTTCAGTCGAACACGTTTTTGGTCCAACGTGAGCAAACGCGGCACCCAACGCGCGGACAGCTTTCTCTTGCCTGAATGTTGATTTAATAGTAATATAGCTGCAAGAGTTCTATGACATTCCTTATGGAAAACACGTGCAAATTTGAGCAGGTCCATTCTGTACCTTATTGGACCTCCAATCGGAACCTTGTGGAACACCCAACTCAAGGTAGGTGTGACGTAGTCGTCCCCACTTTCCTACTTTTACCGTAATTCAGTCGATCAATCGGAAGCTACCGCACGTACAGCGGGAAATTCAACAATAGATGAACATTAGGGATTATTAGTGTTTGTCTATGTATGGCTCGATTAGCGGTGGCTTTATCTCTGAGAGATAATGATTCGAGTGTCGGTATACAGGGTTTCAAAACACATCAATCAAATGTTGTACAGGGTGTGTAGCTTCAAAGAAAAAAACATGGCTCCCTGCATTAAAGAAAAAAACATGACGGCTAACGATAAAGAAAAGAACATGGCTGCCAGCGTAAAAGAAAAGAAACATGGCTGCTATGAAGGTATATAGGGTGTGTTTGCACCGTTGAAGCTACACACCATGTACAACATTTGATTGATGTGTTTTGAAACGACACCCTGTATACCCAATATTATTGTTCTCATAAGCACACTCGAATCACACTCTCAAACAGCGATAAAGCCACCGCTAACCGAGCCATATACATGAACAAACACTGATTAGCCACTTCCTGTCGCAGAATCCCTATAGTTCATCTACTGATTTGAATTTCCCGCTGTACGTGCGGTAGCTTCTGATTGGTCGACTGGATGACGGTGAAAGTGGGGAAGTGGGGACGACTACGTCACACCTACCTTGAGTTGGGTGTTCCACAAGGTGTTTTTCCATAAGGTGTTTCATAGAATTCTTGCAGCTATATTACTTTTGATATGTGACAACTACGTTCTTTTGACATGTTCATAACCTCTGCTATCCCTCTCACTTCAATTCGGCGGTCGTCTAGCACCATTTNTTTCGTCGGTAGGTGCAGTTTTTGGAGGTCCCGAACTTTCATCGTCTCCCAAGCTCTTTGAGCCACGCTCAAATTCAGCTGCCCAAAAATTTCACTGTGGTAAATGATGATGCAGAGTCCCCATACACAGAATCCAACTCATCTTTGACTTGCGTAGGCGGATTGCCTTTCAAAAACAAATATTTAATGACAGCTCGATACTTGATTTTGTCCATTTTCATACAAATACATCAACTCACTCAAACGACTGTTATATAACAACTGTGCGTCCAATATAACCGAAATTTTGGTGAGTAACTGTCAACAGACGAACAACGAAATTCACTAGCTTTTATTTAGGAGTTTACAAGAACTTTTCAAACCACTCTCGTATCTCCCAAATAGGAATATCCAAAAGAATTATTAGTTTTGTCCGTAGTACAAGGCATCGTACTTACATGAAGCCACCACAAAACTTGGCTATAGATAGTACCGTTATGTTGGTGGAAAGGGAAACTATTATAGCAAATCCACCACCGACGATGTAACCATACTTAATGATAGATTTCCTTCCTATCATATCACACAGGCGACCCCAAAATAATGCGCTTGTGACCATTCCTGAAATCAAAAAGAGATTATGAAGATAGCAATGATTAGTATACAGTTGAACGCAACTTTCTCACAACTCCCAAGACCAGTTACTTAGTCCCTGTTGAAATTGTGATTAGAGTGAATCAGAACCGTGAAATTATTGAGTCCAAAGTAACCATAATAATTAGCAAAAGTCTGTACTGTGAATCACTGAAAATGTTACCTTAAACTTTCGTACGGTTATATCGCTAATCTTTCTGGAGACGATCGAAAGGAAATAATAGATTTTAAAGAAATACATAGAACACTGGGTAATGCTGACTAGTGTAGGGTCAGCATTGAATATGTTCAATTCGCAATCTGTCAATAGGCTAAATTATAAATAAGAGAAGTAAAAATGCAGGAAAAGTAAAATAGAGCCAGAAAACCCTGGAGAACAATCTGACATCGCATTCAATTCATTCATATAATTACGACTTTATGTTACGTTTGAACTAAATTTACTCATGTCATGGATGACAGTACGTAATGACATTCATTCGCTCATTTAATCCCAGCCTTAGGAATCTTTTTTGAATTGAAAGGGGTATATTTTTGGAGATTTTCTCTATATTTATTCTCAAGTAGAAACTATTAAATTGTACTTTGAACTGATCTACATCCTTACTATGCTTATAATATTATACCTGCACTTATTTCTGACGGTGAATGATTATGTTATCATCACAATACAAAATAATGTTTCCTTTGTTATCCCAGAGTTTGACAGCGCCATCTTTCGGCAATAACTGTGTTTTTCGAGATAGTATTGGCAATAAAAGCTTATGGATGGCTCGTAATTCAAACACGTGTGTTATTCTACGAGGTTACAAATTATCAAGTTATTTATGAGACATTGTTCCAACAAGATAATCTATAGTTATTTCTTTCGCCATGACAATTTTAGAACTTTTAATCAAGGTAAGTCTGATATGGAAGAAAGGTCCTGATATGCCTGCTTATATTTATCAACGGTTCAGAATGAAACTGAGTTGATTTGTCGAAAAACTGTATGAGATGTTGGATTTTAACAATCTTGGTTCAAATATTTTTTATTTGCAGCTCTGTTTTATTGCAATAACAAATATGAAATAGTCGCAATGAAAAAATTAGTAAAACGATGGCTTTCAGTTTATGAAAATAATTGAAATAAAATGAACACAGTTCAAATTGCGTTTTATGCATTTATTCCAAATAAACCTTTCGAATAACTACAAAAATACCGAGTAATTCCCCTAATCATGTCCTTGACCTGTTGACCTTGACCTGCTTCTTCGGGAACAGATTGTTGATCTTTTTTTTCTATAATTAAACGGTTGCTACCATCCGCTTCCTGATACTTTTTGCATGTTATGAGATAAACTCTGACCTGTATGAGCGATTTAAGAAATACATACATTTTGCATTTATTTATTGGGTTCCCAAAAATAACAAATCATCAATTCTCACGAATCTCTTGTAAACAAACTACAATGGTTACAGAACGATATTTGTACCCATTATTATTTCAAATCATGCAAGTTAGAAACACTATAATTCTTCAAACGTAATAATATATAGCAATTTAATGTACCCAATCATTGTCATTCAAGAATAGTCTTTTCAGGAACAAAAAAATCATTTCTTTCTGTGATTGGCATTAAACATCAATTTCAGTGACATTCACCGACAATACTTCTCCCAGCGATTCTCCCATCTCTGTAACCCGTCCAAATAATACTCGGTGTTTTTCTCTGCAAAATAATTGTTCACGAAGGTGGTTGCCTCTTCATTTGTCGGAAATTTCTATCCTTCGAGCGCAATTGTTGAATGAGGGAACAAAAAGAAGTCGCTTGGGACTAGATCTGGTGAGTGAGGTGGACGGTCAAGCAGTTCAAACCGTAATTCGTGGATTTTTGCCATGGCAACCGCTGAGGTGTGTCTTGGTGGCTGTTTTTCCGCAAGTTCTGCCTTCCACTTGTCAAGTAATGTTACGTAGTATGCTCTTGTGATGGTTTTTCCTTTTTGGAGATAATCGGCTAAAATAATTCTATGACTATCCCAAAAAATCAGGCGTAATCACTTTCCCAGACAATAAAAACAGTATTTGCTTTTTTTGAAGCCGGTTTACCCTTTGCAGTCCACTGTTTGGATAGTATTTTTGTTTCGGCCGTATAATGGTGTATCCAAGTTTCATCTACAGTAATTAATCAGCAACAAAACTCGGATTCGGTCCCCAGCGGGGATTCAAATGACAGTGACCTGTTAGACATCGTAGTTCATCCCTACTGCAGTCTGCAGTCTACTGCAGAGACAATCTATTAAGTCTTCCTATCGAGGAGAGTCGTAAGTAAATAAAAAAGGCGAGAAACTATCAGGGAACATATTAAAAATAGTTGTTGTCTGTGCAGCCATTTCTGAGGTTTCAAAATATGACATTCGTCCTCAGAGTCAACGCGCATACTACTGATGATGTCTGTCGCAAAAGCACAGGAAACGTTGGGTACCGAAAGTTCAATTTTACCAGAGCCTACCAGTTGTTTTCTAAAAACTCCTTTGACACCATAATCATACAATTTGTACAGCAGCAGGTTGTGATCAAGACAGTCGGTAGCACGACAAAGCCCACAAGTCATGCTAGCATTAGCATTTGTCGCCAACAGGTATGCTGTTTCATATCTAAACGTAGCTGTGATCTGTGAATGACTGACTGGCAAGTTACGTGTTCACTCATATTTATACAAGAGGATAGTGGGGATACGGTGGGAGTGTCCATGCGACTGGTCGCAGCTTTGCTGGGTTGTTGACAGGCTCCCTACTGGTAGGAGTTGTATTCTAGTGTATTTCTGGCTACGCCTTAATACTTGTTACCAGGTTCTGTTGGCCTTCTTTTCTGTTGAAATTGTTGCTAATACTTATAGATCCATATAACCTTCTCATGAAGTCGTGCGTAGTGATGCGTTGAATTAGACAGGACAACAGTTTCTCCGTATTTTATTTTGTGGTCTGTTTCTGAAATTGCAGATTTCTGCCGTTGCATAAGGCATCAGCTGGACCTGTGTTCTTGAATTCTGTTGTTGATCCTGTGTTTGGTAGTTCCGATATAAACTGAGCCGCAGGAACGGGAAATCCTGTTAACACCAGCAGCTCTTTTTTGTCTTTGACTGACATAATAGGGTTGTGCAGTTGTTTAGTTAGCTTGCGCATAACGAAATCTTTGTTAGCGTTTTGCATTTATAATGAACAATTATTACTTTTTACTATTAGGAAACAGATTATCGAAAAAAAATGGATTCATACCTGCGAAAGTCATAGCGTTCAACATCCCTTTGTCGCTCAGGGTGAGATTGAGATCGCATTCGGCTATCGGTAAAACGTACGATAAAGCCACTACTTCGAAAATTTCTGCTACGGATGGGAATATCGTCACGAACATCAGGAAGATGTTGTATTTTCCAAAGCCAGTGGCAGCTATAGCTTCCTCGAAAGACGCCGGCTCGGGAGCTGAAACTTAAATCCAGAACATACATTTTCAACTATCCTACGTTATTCTACTCAAAACTAACATTCATAGAAATACTTCACGTTTTCTGAGACCGGAAAACTCTCCCGAGGGGTCTTCACCTTGCCGTGGTGGAAGGGCTTGCGGACTATGTTGGCGGCAGCTTAGCTGCTGGTAGGGTCTCCCAGGCCGAAGAGGC
>WOGL01002043.1:0-10435 GCA_015342145.1 Leptinotarsa rubiginosa | reverse complement strand
TTGATAATAGGATCAAATTTGATGAACACGTAAGACAACTTAAGAGTAAAATCTCCTCCGGATGTTATGCAGTGAGGGTGGTTTCTAATGAGCTGGGATTTCACACAGCAAAAACGGTTTACTAAGCTTTAATTGAATCCCAAATAAGATAAGGAATACCATTTTGGGGAACATGCAGTGCAACCCTTCTCTCATCTGTGTTGATATTACAGAAAAGGGCAGTAAGGTATCTCTGTAAAGTGAAACCTAGGGAATCATGCAGAAATTATTTTGCGGTCAATAAGATTTGAAATTGTATGTTTGGTGCACAAACATAAAACGTTGTTTGACTTTGTTTCTTCTCCTTATGCTACTCGTAATAACATATTTAATATTAGACTTCTCATACGTAACTCAACATTAATCAAGGATTCAATTTTTTATAATGATGGAAAATTATTCAATCACTTACCAGTAGATATAAAGTCCCCAAANGATCAACGTACAATTCAAGAAAGCAGTTAGAAATTTGCTAGCTGATAGACCCTATTATAGCTTGCAAGAGTATTTTAATGAATCATCTTAAAACATGTATTCCATTTTATATTTATTTTTATTGTATTTGTACCCGTTTTATTCAAACCTTTATTAACTGCCAGTTTTTATCTGTACACCATTAGTTATGCTTATATTTATACCTACAAATCTTTGTTGATGGGATACAAAATCTTCTGACAAAGTATATTTTGATTTGATTTTGATTAGGTTCAGTTATTGGATAAGCTAATTAATATAAGTGGTCACTATATCAACTAAACCAAAGACTCTATACTTTTATCATATATGCTAGTAGTTCTAATACATTAACAATCTTATATCTTACCTCAGAACATCACTAGCATGTGACATTGCATAATCTGAATCTTCTATAATCCCAGATTTGTACAAATGTTCCACAGGTGTTCCTTCAACGTATTTTTCATAATCCAAATGCATCATTTTCACATTTTTATAACTCAGCAGCGCCTTCAAAAATCTATCAGATTCGTCGCCATCGAAACGGAGAATTCCTGGAGAGGTGAACAGAAGATATACATCAAAATTAGGATTCATTTTCGCCGCACTCTCAACCGCACATGCTTGACGCGCTTCTATTGATATTTTGCCTTTTATGAATGATTTGCAGGAAGTTTCGTGAAAGAATATCGATTTGTCTTTTTTGGGATTTATGCTTGATATATCAGAAAGAGATTCCGTTTTCAGACGATAGCAATATATGCTATCTACAGGGTAAAAATAACGGTACATCTTCATAGGGATGTAATGAGTGCTTGGTGAATAGAACATCAGTCCTAGAACGAGCCATATAAGAATATTGGAGCATATTAGAATGTATAAGCATTTTCGCTTTTGTAACCAAAATGAGTTCATATTCCGTTCCTGCTCCGGTAAAAGCTTAGCATGATGTTGGTGGTATTTCCTGAAAAAAAAATATGCTGAAAAAGAATTATTTTCAACTGGTCTAGTTGGTATGTGATAGAAGTAACACTTTGTAAGATTTTCACTTGACAGTTTACAGGACTGTTACAGTTTTGTAAACTGTCCAGTGAAAATATAACAAAGTGTTACCTAAATATGATCTAAATGGATTAATTATTATATCCCCTTTATTCAAATATTCAATACTGACTAAATAAAGAAAATAGAAAATAATACTAAAAAAATTAGTTTCTCTCCAAAATATTAGAAAAATTTGATTCACTGAGGGAGTCCCGTACATAAGTCTGTGTTAATGAAAACTTGTGGAATTTTCAATGGCTTACTTGAGACAGTACTACTTTATATGATTTAATATGCGAGTTCCTTTCAGTCAGGATATCACCACAAATTATTATGATAATATGTGGTGATATCCTGTTGTCGTTGTACTAGACAGCTTATCAACTCCAGTGGCGTAGCCTCTTTAGATGTAAGCTGTAAAGTATTGTGTTTATAACTTGACAATACTTTTAAGAACGAACTAAATGATTGAATATACAAGATGATAAAAGGACACGATTGTAGAGGAAAATATATTCAATACCCCCTCTCAATAAGAGTTCACTTTTTTGAAACCTACACTTTTATATATTTCTATTTAGTAAATTCTATAGTCAATAATAATTCCTTTTCCTGGGCTTTCTTATTTCTCTGATTTGATAATAATACAACATACAATGTTTCACTTCATCGCTATACCCGAAGCATTTAATTAGGAAATAATTAGTATGTTCTACTCTTTTATCAATTCAATCAAAAGTAATACAAACAGACCTCAAAATGTTATCGAATAATTTCCATTTTTTAAAGAAAACTTCATTATTAGGCAAATCGTAAAAGCAACCAGCATTATAAAAACTACGAATCCATAGAAGTAGTTTTATCTATTGATGGTTAGTAAACCCCTTCATTTGAACTTGATTAATGCATGACAATAAAGAACATGGACAACATTGCTTAAAAATAACTAAGTTTGAGTTTAAAAAATGGACATTGATCTGAGAATTTTTTTATATTGAGTGGTTTTATCTCTGTAAAACTCTGTATCAGAAGTTTGACCTTCAATTTGTCCATCACTTTATTGCTTTGCACTTCTTATTGTTGCCTTGTCTAATCTAATCTGAAGGTATAACATTCGCAACCAGTAGTTATGTTCAGTGGTAGTCATAACACAACATAATGAAGAAATTTGTTGTTTAAACTGAATATCTATCATTAAACACTAAAATGCCAAGACTATCCTCAGAAAGGATTAACCATTCCTCTCAAACAAGTCTAAAAAACGACTAGTAAAATAACAATTGAAGTAAGTAAAAAACAATCACTATAATGGTCATTCCTGTTTTCTGATTCAAGGACTGAAGTTTGTTCTAGACAAATTATTCAAACTAGTCACTGCATGAAAATATTTTTCTATTATATTTATTTTCTTAATATAACTGTATTTATAAATTGGTTAATCCTAATACATTTTCAACAAATTTTTTCAGAAGAATAAGTTGAAATGGAAAATAATGAGCCAGATAATTTCAAAGTTTGAATTGAAAGCTTTTATTAACAGACGAGTTGATATTGATGAGAACGTATTCCCATCCAACTATGGCCGTATTTGACTTCTCGAAGTAAAATTGAATCCAGAACATTTGTCTACATAGATGGCCTGGTTTATCATCTGAGAACTAGAAATCAAGAACTATAGATGCATGTGTAACGAATGCTGGTCAGTGGGCATTGGTGATTTACTTGGCAGAGGAAGAATCAAATCACTTGTTTTAGATAATTCGATTTTAACGTGCTAGAAATCACACTTTAAAAGGTAGGACTTCTGAAGGTTATCATTCATTAGATGACCATATGGTTAATGGAAAAACAGGTTTCATGCAAATTAAAAGATCAATATGACATAGAGCTAATATGATACAGAAACTGAATACATCACTACTCAAATGGGAATTTGATTTTCAAAAGTTCTTGAGAACCAAGTATTGGTTATGAAAAATATTTGGTTCAGCCGATCACTACTTTAGAGCTATATCGAGGTATTTAGAAAAAAATCCTCTTGTGAACCTTTGCTGATGGTTGCCACTGATTAACAATAAGCATATGTTTTCATGAGTTTGCCGAAGTTGACCTAAATATATATGGTTACAATGAATTTTGAAAATTATACACATAACTTACATAAAGATGTAGCATAAGTATTTTATTTTGTAGTGAAGACACTTTCATATATTTATTGTCCAGAAACTTTAGTTCTAGGTATAGCAATTTTTGTGTAGTTAGAAACAGGATTTATACCTCAACATCCAACCATAAGGATTTTCATTTATTAACTTTTGATATTATTGGAATTACATACTGATTTTAACAGATTTAAAATACAAGTTGAAACAATTTAACATAAAAGAATATGAGAATTGCGAAAAGACTTTCAATAAAAATGAAATAAAATAATGTTATATTTGATACTAAACTATAAATATTAATTCACTTCTAACCTAAAATCTTGAATTTCGTTATTTTTTCGGTGTCAACTGTCAAATGATATCGACTCGTGTTCCTTGTGTTGTGAGTTCTGAACACAGAACTCATAATACAGAATTTCATAAGGCTCTGAGTTTTAATAGGGACATATTGGCGAAAAAGTAAAGTCTAGCTGTAATAGTACCTGTATTATTTTCAAACCTGCTCTTTTGCACTTCACGATCATTTTAGTGCCAGAATTTACTATGGCAGAAATAGTGCTTCGCCGTCAGGCCCCTTCTTAAGGCGGTGGACGGCCATGGCCAGAATGCGCCAGCACTATGCAGGGTATGGAATATAATAAATACATTTTGAGTTTAGAGGGCGCATCGGGATACATCCCGGCGGCCCAGCTCGGGCAAATTGGCGTATTAACGTTTGTAATAATTTTGCTATCTGACAGCTATATAGTATTCAACAAACATTTTGTTCATGGTATCCGAGCGGCGATTGAATTTAGGTTATTTGTTATATTGTCATCCCGTATTTTCAATATTTCACTAAAAAGGAGTTCAGCATACGAACCCATATTAATCATTTAATGATCTCAAAAGATGCATATATGAAAGAAAATAAAAGAAACAACACAAGTTGATCTAAAAAATTGAGTAAGGAATTAGGAATAATGATGGATAGTAACGCTGTTTCAAGTAACGTGTTTAAAGTCGAGCATTATTCAAATAATGTTAAAACTGATTATTGCTTACACTACTTTCAGAATTTCAATGAGTACCTTACAATTCCCCAACTAGAGCGTATCATGGCTACAGGGAAAATTTCTTCCTATGAGGGCGCTAGAGTCTTATCTTACAACGTACGATTCCTAGGAAGAAACTGTAGGCAGTATGGCATGATGTGTTCCTGGCTGTCTAGCGTTGCATGATCTTTTATTTGACTGTGACCTCGCCAATTATTTCCACATGAAAGAACTTTCTGAATAGAAATCCGTATTTTCATACTGGAAACAGCTGAAACTATCGGATAAATCAAACTATAAAGAAATAAAGCTGGTAAAGGAAAATTATGAAAGGACATATAGCATGAAGATAAGGTAGCCAGAAACAGCAAATTCAAGGGTTGGCCAATCGATTCTAAACCCGAGAAGTTGGGGATAGAAAGATCGAAATAGGAAGTGAATGTAGCCATATATGATCGATTTTCATTATGTCTGTTTCTGCAATCATACATTTTTTTTTTCAATTCAGAAACTTTTTTAAACTGGCAATCATTGGAAACGTCATGGTCAAATAAAAGGCCACCATAGGGAAGTCAGGAACAAATCGTAGATATCATCTACTGTTTTTCCGTTCACACCAGGAGTCTCTACATTACTTTACCATTTTAAATATTTGACTTACAGACGACCTCCAGAGTCACACGAGGTCATACCTGAGTAACTTTTCTGCTCTTTCTGCTTCCGAGAGAAAAAATATAAGTTTTCGTTTGAAAACTGCCCCAAAATTGTTTTAACCTTGCCATGAATTCGTACTTTTCTGGATTGAACGATCCGCAAGTAGTTTGCACTGTAATTCTCATTTAAAGAAAATGTAGAAACAAATTTGGATTATATTTCATACTGTTTTATGCTAAAATCTCACTTCAAATTAACACTTTTTACAAGATCAAATACAGAAATAACATATCATTAGTTAATAAATATTTCTTCATGAATAAACGAAAAAGCAACAGGTTGAATAAACGGAAACCAATTTCTTGACGTCAGGTGAATAACATGTTCAAGATGTGTCATAATATAATCAATTAACGTAATGGCAAAATAACAAAGAGTAGCAGTGGATCGAATCCTTGAGGTTCAAAGGGTCAGCTTTATTGATAAGTCGACATGGTAATATTTATTTATAGTAATTTAGTGTGCTCACTGTTCACCGTAATATGACAAATTATCAACAAAAATGTACATAAAGTTTTTCTAGAAGTGAAATATGTGGGATTTTTTATTGACTTCAATTTTGTTTGCTTCTACTCTTTTCACATTACCATTTTTAGGTTTTGCTTGCATAGGTAAGACATATTTTAGTTACTTATTTGAAATTTATTACAATTTTAATATTCAGGGTGAGGTGGTTCTTTCTTTCAAAGAAGCTCCTGTTTGTTTAATTTAATGTTTTTGTGATTATATACAGATGATAATTCAAATTAATAAAGCAATAAAGCTCATTGCTATTCATCAAATTGCTATTCATCAAATGAGTACTTTTTGCTCTGTCAAATTTTTCATTGTTCCACAGTGGTCTGTCGATAGGTACTTGATGAAAATTCAATATAACATATTTGAATAACACTTTTACTGTTAGATTTTCACTTAACAGTTTACGAAACCTCAACACACACTATACAATAGGTTATTCAGTGTGCTCATCAGTACTAAATAACTGTTAGTGTCGCGGTTTTATAAGTGTCAAGTGGAAATCTCACAATAAAGTGTTATATCAGTATGTCCTCTTTAATTTTCACCACCATAGATTTGTTCGGTCAACCACAGTGAAACAAGTAAAAAATTATAAGCCATGTTGTAGATAAATCAGGAGGCCATGACCCTAGTGACTATCACATAAATTTCAGTATGATGTCGTATCAGACGATCCTTATGTAATATTTGATTCACGATGATGATTTATTTCACAAGGTTTTGATCAAAATATCTATGCATTATTGCAATCTTGTTTTGTTTTTACGTTTTTGAGTCGTGAATGTGGCTCATACAGAGCATTCATCGGACCGGAGACCATATTAGGTACTAATAATATCCAGCCTTTCCTCACCCTGCCACTCAAAATTGAGAGAGTAAAGACTGTCAGGGAAATGTTTAAGAACTGTTTTCAGGGGTTGACTTTGTGGAAAACTAACAACCACGTCTAAACGTGGGAGCAAATAATGATCTGCTAACTTTCCGTTATCCCCGAATACAGCCACGACGGTTGCACGAAGATTATCAAGGCTTTGGAGTTTAGATTTGACTTGAAAATTGATTCGACATTGGTATCGTCGAAAACAGTCTCCAATAGATAAGCAGTACAAGCTACCTTACCTCTAACCTCCATATCAAGTTTACCACGACGGCAACATTGGTCACGTGATTCTTCGGTCTAAACCGTGCAGGAAGAATACGTGTTGAAGCCCCAGGAATGCGAGTTCCTTATTTGCTGTCATTTTCGTTAGTACCATTTCTTGAAATGCTCCTTTACCTCAGTTAACTAGAATAATAATGGGTAAATGGCGTGATTTGTTGAACGCAACGCATTGCCTATTCTTACATAGTCTCAGTCGATAAAAATTGAAAACATAATTATTTTCTCGACCTCCGGGGGTCGATTCAAAGACCAACAGGTTGTTGAAGAGGCTACCGGACAACTGCTTCGAAAATCTATTGCAAATCATCAACAGCTCGTTGGCCCTCAGATACTTCCCCAGTAGGTGAAAGCATGCGTTCGTTGTCATGATCCCAAAACAGAGTCAGAACCTGCTGTTCCCACAAAATTATCGCCCCATCAGTCTGCACTCGTCGGCGGCTAAGCTGGCTGAAAAAGTCGTTCTACAAAGACTCAACGAAGATGTTGAGGAACGAAATGTTCTGCCTGACGAACAATTTGGCTTCAGGAGAGAACACTCCAGTGAGCTACAGACACAGAGACTGGTCGAAAACACCATAGCAGAGCTAAATCAAAACCGTAAAGTCTATGTCGTTCTATTAGACATCTCGAAGGCCTTCGACCGTGTGTGGCACGAAGGTCTTCTGCATAAACTAGTCTCGTTCGACCTTCCTCGGGGCCTGATCCGGTGGATTGGGTCTTTCCTAAAAGACAATTTTAGGTTGGAGTAGAGGGCTCTCTATCTCACAGCAGAGATATACTCGCTGGAGTGCCATAGGGGGCCGTGCTCTCTCCCACGCTGTACTCCCTTTACACCAGTGACCTTCCGAAGTACGAGCGTGTAAAGAACGATATCTTCTCCGGCCAGAAAAAAAGAGGACCTCTGGAAGGGAGATCGATTGGAAAGCGCGGGTAAAGTACCTCGGTCTTCTAATAGACCGTAGGCTCACCTCGAACCCGCACATCATATACTCATGTATACTTCAGGCGTCTGGGAACAAGCGGCTTCGTCTAATATCTCCATTCTGGAGAGACTACAAAATAAGTTAATACTGATGATTGTGATTGCTCTGTGGTTCGTACGAAAAGAAGCTATCCGCAGAGATTTGCAGCTGCCTTCCATTCAGCAGTCCATTCAGTCGAGGAATCGGCGAGTTCTCGACTGTGCAGAAACTCACGATAATCCGTTAGTTGGGGAAACTATAGACTATGCTGTAGGCGACCTCTCCCGATATAGAAGGCCCCGACACTCTGTCGAATGAAGCCCTCGCATGTTACCCGTTAAAGGATGAACAATTTTCTCATCCACTCACCCCAGCCAGGCAGGGGTTCACCGTGAAGGGCGGTACCGATGTCTGAGGACATTCATGTCGCCATCCCATGATCAGTTATGACCCATTTGTCCTTCTGACAAACGCCAGTCGTAAGGGTAAGGGTGCCAAGCTCCAACCTGTTTGAAATTAAGATGACTTAGGTATTTTTTTGACGCTTGGCTAGGATCAAAGTGTTGTATCTGTTTATATCAGCCTGGTATCTGATTATATCAGCTTAGTATCTGTTACGCCCCGCATGCGGGGTCAGTATATTACTTATTTTTGGAAACAGATTAATCTGTGCCCAAACTAAATTGACTTCATAATATTGTTCTGTGAGAGTACATCATTGTGTTTATATAGCCATTCGGAGCACTCCCTAGTCACGTAAAAATATTTTTAAGGAAGCACTATGATCGTTTTTGATTCTGTATAAAAGGAAGAGATTCAACGTATTTTTCGGCATTCCATTTAGAGACGCTGACCGCACACAAGTTTATATTTGGAAACGATTCTTGTTCCAACCAATAGTCTTGACCTCCTTGAATCGTTTCAGTAGACGTAGGAAAGGAGGAAATTTTTTATATTTCATTTGTGATAGTTTACTTAAGACATGCATTTCTTGGAAAGTGTTGTGAAAATTTTTGCAAAAAATTTCCCACTATTACGGAAACTGTGGTGAATTGCTAGGGCGAGAGCTCTTCGCTTACGATGTGTAGGTATGTCTCGCATAAGTTACAGACACGATATGACATTTTTCTACGATGATAACAAGGCAGACGAAATTGTGGGGCAATTATTATCGTAGAGCACCAGTACCAATAATGTGTTACTATTTTGACGTAATTTTAACCTAAACTCTGGGGGGGGGGTGAGGCTACTGTGGGGACATAGGGTTCAGCATCTGGGATCGTACGGAATTTGTTGTTTGAGATTTTATCGAATTTAAATTTTGTGGTTTTTTGTGGTTTTTTGTGGTGGAATTTTTATTCTTATATAGTTGGCTGTAATGCAACTTATATTCAATGTACTATGTGAAATTTGAATAAGGATGAAATGTTGAAAGATGAAAGAACATTGTGAAACAAAAAACACAATTTCAATGCTTTGTAATTCGTGCTATAAAGTTAAAAATTAAGCGAAAAATTAGGTTTGCAGTCATAATGGCAATTCAACATTTATAAAAACGGCGATAAAAATGAACCTATAAACTATCGACCAATATCACTGATCACTTCTGTAGCCAAAATTTTCGAAAAAATTATAAAAATACGACTATCGTCCTACCTCAAAAAATATAACATTCTTTCCTGTAGACAATATGGTTTTCGAGAAGGTGTGTCGACCCAAGATGCTGTCCTAGACCTAACAACTGAAATGTATTCTGCTATGGATAACAAGAAGGCATCTCTATGTGTCTTCATAGACCTGTCAAAGGCTTTTGACACAGTTAGCCACCCACTCCTTCTTAAATCACTTGAAAACATAGGTATAAGAGGAACAACACTAAAGCTGTTTCAGAGTTACCTGCTAAACAGAAAGCAAAGCGTAAAAATTGGAAACCACAAAAGTCAATACAAGAATATAGAATATGGTGTGCCTCAGGGAACTACCCTGGGCCCAATTCTTTTCAATATTTACCTTAATGACTTATTCTCAGTACCAACAATAGGAAAAATTTTCACATATGCTGATGACACAGCCATTTTTTATGAGGACACTACCTGGTCTTCCCTGAAAAATAAAGTAGAGATTGATCTCAGAAATATCAGAAAATGGTTTTCACATAAACTCCTCACAATAAATTTCAGCAAAACGTACTACCTACCAATTTATGCTTCTGCGCGCTCCTCACCATCTTTTACTTCCCTCAATGTGTCCAGCTTGTTTAATATCACACCTGTTAAACAGTTTAAATATCTCGGAATTGTTATAGATGACCAACTCAAATGGGAATCCCATATAATCTAT
>WOGL01002041.1:0-10439 GCA_015342145.1 Leptinotarsa rubiginosa | reverse complement strand
ACAAAATAAATACGGCTAGTGGAATGGCTTTAAGATGGAAAATGTCGTTTTGTAAATTAATACCAAATTGCTCAGTGGTGTCAAGTGAGTAGTACGACATGATGTTCAGGGGTTTCACGAGTTGAAATCCCAGAGCAATGTTTTCTTTTTGCTGTTAGTAACAAAATATTGTCATTCGTGTAAGTACCAAAATTGGGGGTTTGGACAATCATGAGGTTTTATTTGCCAAAACAAAGAAATTTTTTGTACTAGTAAAATAAATAAATATTTATACATAAGTCGCTCATTTTCAACTTTAGGAAGAAATGTGATATAAGCTTTGTTGTTGAGAATGTTGTTACGAATCGAAATGCACGATAAAATATAGGGTTTTCCATTTGAAAAAATATCATTTCATGATATATTTTGAAAACGCCACTGTCATTTTTTTGTTCACGGCATCGATAAGGTCATCAAAAATGTTATACTAGTTTGCCCATTTAACCGAATTCGTAGCACCAATAATAACGGATCTGGCAATGTTGCCGACTTAATTTGGAACACCCTGTATACCAAAATATCCCAATTTCGAAAGAATACGTGTCGCAGTTTTGTAAACTGTCGAGCAAAATCTCAAAATAAAGTGTTATTTAAATACATTATAATAGTTTTTGATCCGCGGTTTTTGGAAATGAAAAAATACAATTTTGTATTTTATACAGTACAAATAAACTTTTGAAAATACTTTCAATCGACAAAATACCCTCGATGTGATTTTCTCGCAAAAAAAAATTACAAATCTGGTGTACTTAACACTATATTGGATATTAGTAGAATGGAACCTGAAGTACCAACCGTTTCGTCTGCTACTGTGGCATACATCATCAGTGGTATATGCGTTGACTATTCTTTTTTAGTACTTTACCTTTTTCAATGTTTACATTTCATTTCAAGAAAAAAATGTAAGTTGCTGATTTATGCTAAGCTCAAATCTTGGATTTTATTATTAGTCACAAATAAGTTTCATTAAAAAAGACGAGCAAGAACGTTTATCCACAAATGCCAATATACTTGCACTTTCTCACGAACAAGAAATGTTTTGATAATATCTTGCGAAAATATGATCTTTGTGGCATTTTCCAACGATTTCAACATTCATTTGCCGTGATACCATAAATAATTCTAATATGTTAAAGGTTAGGTACTTGCCCTCTCTATTACGGGCCCACTTGAATTGTAACAAATGGAGAATGCAGTCGACTATTTAATTGATTCAATTGATTCTGAACTGAATTCGTGTGATTAAGATAGTCTCATGGTCATATAATGATTAAAATCAATGTCTTCCTCGTCAAGTATACATATTCCATTTTATCGTTGAGATAAACCGTATGCAATGCCAAGCAAAAATGAGGAATAATAATTTCTACCTTATATTTGAATTTTTATACTGTCATCACAAGCACTTATTGAAATTGCACTTTATTCTTTCGATTGAGTGATGTTTACAAGAAAATAAAATATAGAAAAAATATATTTGTCACACGGATCGTTTCGAACGAAGATTTTACATTACTTTCTTTGCGATCTAATACAATATTGAAACCTATCTATTGCATTTGTGTATAACTACATTTTCGACACCTATATCAGTGGCGGTTTTGCTTCCATCATCATAAATTCACTTCGAGTTCTCCCATGGATTATAGAATAACAGAATCATACCAACAACAGCTGTTATTTTTACTTATTCTTTTGTCCTTTGGCCATTATTTTTTGAATAGTCTTACACCTCCATGATATGTAAATGAATTAGAAATAATTATGAAGAAAGGTTGAATGAAATCGAAATGCATAATACCGTTTTGAAAGTTTCATCCTTCTTTGCTGCAAAACTGTTAATAATTATGTTATCAAAGGAATTCGTGAGTTTTTGCTGTTTCATAGCATTCCTTAAATTTGTTTTTATGACCTTAAATTTGCTGAAGTTACTAACACTTGAAGTATCACGAATATTTTAAAGAGCAACATATATATTTGGGTGAATTTCTTCTAGTTTGCTTTCATGTAGTATTTTGAGCATAGTTGCTGTGGTTGAACCTTCCAACCCCTCTTCTGAGTGGAGCTAATTGTGAATTCGCACTAATACTTTACAACTTCATTGTTTCTCAATAAAACTCTGTTTTATTGAGTAACTGAACTTGTTATTGAAATTTATGTTTTTGGTTATGAAACCCTTACTAATTTTGATGACATTTCTAGCGCCTCATCATGTGGTGCCCCCCAAAAACTGGCGCCCGTGGCGGGTGCTCGTCCTGCCCCCCTTGTATCTGGCCCTGTCTATATGTGTAGTTATATTTTACCTGAAGCTCAGTTTTACTGGTTTTTATTCTAATGAAACTAATATTAGTGGCTTTTGAATTTTTTATTTTGAAAAACAAGCAAATACCACATTCGACAGCAACAAAAACAACATCAGTCATTAAATGAACATAATTAATTTCTGGTTCTTGAAATGTCTGGACATTTAAACATAAGTCTCCTAGCCTAGCCAACCACTCCAATATTGCGAGCAGAAATGCAACCAACATAATAAAATATAAATTATCAACAGTACGCACTATAATGCGCGGTGTACATGAGATAGTAACTTGCGATAGCACTTCTGAGAGTGACTTCCGCTAACGTTTACATACAAGCAAATAATTGAAGCAATTTCTTGCGGCAATTGCTATCCCAAGACAACTCCGTGCATACTTTCAGCAAGTGATTGCGTACCTATTTACACGATATAGTGGGACAGTAGTGTGATAAAATGTATCGTCACAGAAAAAGAGTCGCAGCAGCAGCTGTTGTTATTACAATGTTGCGTTAAAAAAAAAAGAGAAAAGTCCAGAAAAAAATTATGGGTTAAAGAGTGGATAGCCCGGAGAACAACTATTGGTACTGATATAATGTTATTATCTGAATTGAGAAGTGAAGATTCAAATCAATTAAAAAAATGTCTGCGTATGTCAGAAGCCGATTTTAATTTTTTACTAGAGTTAGTGTCTAGTAAAATATCAAAAATTTACACAAATATGCGCGAATCCATTAAACCAAGAGAACGATAGGCTCTAACGTTAAGGTTTTTAGCTACAGGTAAATATTTCAATAGTAACCTATAAATAAAATATTTATATTAAGGTAACATTAATTTTATTTTGCCATATATAAATACGTTCAAATTTAAAAACAAAGTATTTCATTCTTTGACAATTAAACTAGCTTTGGCTACTGCCTGTTAATAAGAGTAACTTTTAGTTTTCTAAAAAAATAAACAAAACTTAATCATAACAAAAAATAAAAACGTTTTTTGTAGGTGATTCATATCATTCACTCATGTATCTGTTTCGAATCCCTGTATGTACGATCTCAAGGATAATTCCTGAATGCTGTGAGGCTCTGACGGAGGTCCTAAAAAATGATTACTTTAAGGTAAGTCTAGTTATACCATAAGCACTTCAACACCACCAGACGTAAAATTAGTATTACATATAAAAAATATATTAAGTAATTTTAAGAATAGACTTTGCTAAATAGTTTATTCTGGCTACTTGCAAAGTTAAATGTTGTGCCTAATAATGTTATGTTTAAGTGCAGTTAGCCAACTATTTATCTATTAATTATTTTCATTACCTGTTTCACGGAAAACTTCAGACCTGAATGAATTTGCACTGTGTGAGGTTGATGAATGAGCGATGGGAACTGGATGTATTATGGGTTGAAACGTGGATGGTGGGACTGAATAGATAGATGCCTCAGAGTCTCTCGAATATGATGATGAATGTGAGTGTGTGGACAAAGCTGAAGCACTTCTTTCATTGGCGTCGATTTCTGATATGTCTAATATAGCTTTCTGAATGATACATTTCAATTTTCTTCTATTGTAATCATGTTGCAAAGATCTAAGTTCAGAAGCAACAAAGTCTCCAAATATATTGAACTCATCACACGGTTTGTTCAATTCAGTCATTGCTTTTTCCATAGTAGCATCGTCAATGCATATACGTTTTTTTATTTGTTTTTTTATCGGCAGTTGTAGGCGTTGCCTCAGTTAAATTTTGCAAAGTCGTATTCGCAATGTTTTCTAAATTATCCTAAAAAAGTAACAAAATAATTATTTTCAGGTCCCAAATACATCAGAAGAATGGCTGGAGCATGCAAAACAATTTGAGGAAAAATGGAACTTTCCTCATTGCGTTGGGGCTTTAGACGGCAAACATGTTGTAATACAAGCACCTCCCGGCAGTGGAAGTTATTACTATAATTATAAAGGTACAAATAGCATTGTCCTCATGGCACTTGCTAGCGCAAATTATAAAATTATATACGCTAATATTGGCGCTAATGGAAGAATATCTGATGGAGGAATTTTTAACGACTGTGGTTTATCAACAGCTCTACAAGAAAATTTAATAAATTTGCCCCCTCCAGAGCCATTACTTGGACGTACGAAGCAAGTACCATATGTAGTAGTTGCAGATGATGCATTTGCCCTTAAGCCATATTTAATGAAACCATATCCATTCAGAAATCAACCCGGCATTAATCGTGTTTATAATTATCGTCTTTCAAGAGCAAGACGAATAGTTGAAAATGTATTTGGGATCATGGCTACAAGATTTCGAATTTTAAGAAAACCAATTGCACTTGCACCGGAAAAAGTAAAAACAATTGTAACAACAATATGTGTCCTTCATAATTTTCTTATGTCCCGTAACATGTCTACTAATCTGTATGCTCCGCCAGGCACTTTCGATGCTGAAAATGAAAACGGAAACTGGCGTAATGAAGGATTACCAACAGAAAATCTGTTACCGCTACAATACGGAAATGCTCACAATTACTCAGTAACTGCTAAAGAAATTCGAGAGGAATTTCGTGATTATTTTATGTCGACCGAAGGGGAAGTTTCCTGGCAATACGAGTATATTTAAAATTGTAAACGAATTATTTACCAACAAAAAAATAAAATACACTTAATTTAAAAAGGATTTTTGTTTACTTACCAAGTTATCCTCGGTCTCAGCCACTTCATTCTGATTGATAAGGAATTTTAATGCTTCAAAATATTCCCAAGAACTTTTGTAGATTTCGTCTGTACCTTGACCACTTTTTCTTTTTTCAATTTTTTTATATTCTTGGTTAGTTTGGGTGCGAAGATTGTGAAGTTTCCGCTGAATTTCCGTCTCGTTTGAGTTAAATTTTTCGGCTATGATTTTAGGCGCTTTTTGTTTTTTTACTCTATCCCTATAAATTTTTGATTTTATTTGCCATGATTCTGGAAATTCTTCAAACATTCCTATTAACGCACATGTCTCTTCCTTTGTCCATCCACGCTTATTATCTTCCATATTTCTTTTTTCACTTGCAGTTAAACTTTCAACAAATCCGAAATAAATAGGTGATTCCTAGAGCACTCTCCTAACTTGTTTACACTGGTACAAGATTCTCACCGCAACCGCTTGCCGTAAATATTTTGACTTGCTGGGAGACTACTCTCAGAGAGTGTTTACATGCGCAAGTATAGGTGGAAGTACTATCGGACAGTGACTTGTGATAGTTTTACTTGTTCGTGTACATTTCCCATAACGCTATAGACCTCACAAAGCCACTTACCTTATCAATATCCTTTTGTGTTGACAAGAAATTAGGGACAGATTCGGTGAAGTATTCGTTGAAGCTATCGGCTACTTTGCATCGATTATCGTATTCAAATTGTATGGTTTGGGATGTACCTGGAACTTCTTCATCCATCTGCCATATCGTTTTGGATTTATTATCTGGGTCAATAATTTTATTTCTATAGCAGTCTAAGATATTTTTGTAATTTCTCCTCCTCATATGCGATTTTGTAATCTGTAATTTTCACAGTTATATTCAACGAAATCATTTTATCCTTCCTTGTGCGATAAATACTGTTTTCACGCTCGATAAAATGCCCCATTTTTTGGTCTTTCTCTGCCGCATTATTCACGAAGTCACATGTTGCTTTACTGAATTGGCAGGAATTGATATGCCCAATACACAAACTCCTGAACCCTCGCACAAAACCGCAGGCTTTTGATACGATTCAGATCGTTTTGCGGTTTCTGACGGTCATCCTTCTTCACAGAGTACAAGATTGGTGTGAACATTCGAAAACGATGCTCCGGTAGGCGAATCTCTAATGTAGGCGAATCTCTAATAATGAAAATCTAACAAGCCCAGAAGGTATTAAAAAAAGATTTTGTGAATTTTTTATAATTGTCTTGAACTATATTTTTCATTGAGCTACATCGTGGGTATCAAAATGATTTGTCGATTTTATAAATAAGATCTTTCAGAGGAAATTATTTATATTTTTTCTCCAATGGTATATTTCCTTCTACTGATAGGCATTTATTTCAAATGTTGCATATGAGATCCAGCTAAGTACGAATAAAGATTGGATATAATCAAAACTTACAGAATACGAAAATAATCGGCCTAATTCGATGTAAAATTCCGTTTTTCTGATAATGCTAACTTGGTTAGTGATACGCGAGTCAAGAGACAGTATTTTGCTTTTGTTGTGGAAAAAACGTTTTCTTCAGTTGTGTAAAGTAATGAATTGTTTGGTATAATATTATTTCATTCTGAGTTTATTCTCTGCAGAACTTCGTGTTAATGAAAGCTCTGTTTTCAATTTTTTCATATTGATTAATTTTCTCTTTAGTATATGTTAAGTTTTGCGTCATTAATGACGCTACAAAATTTTTTCGAGAACCACCAAACTATCCGTAACACTTGCCAAGTTATAAGTGACTCTTTGATATTGGTATGACAGCCCACATTTTTTCCACTATTTCGATTTTCCCTTGAACTCATTTTCATTTGATATTCATATCATATGGATGCATTCAAACATAGACCACTATCTTTGGAAATCCTCGATATTGAATCGAGATATTCATTTATTTTCAAATAATATGAATGCATAAAAATTATTCCCTCATCTCGAGTGGTCCACCATATTGGATTTGAAGTGACACAGTATCATTTTTCACGTTCTTTTCAGCAAATTCATTCATTGATACCGATTGTGTCAAATATGGAAAATCGTCATAAAATAATTCAAATCCATTCAAGCAAATACATGAATTGAAAACTGTTCCAACGCCAACTTCAAGATTCTAAAACAAAAACTCTTAGTATTCACAATTCCCTTTTTTTAATTTCCAAGTTCGCAGACATCAGAAGTGATACGATTAGAGGATATAGAAATATAAAATAATCTCCAAATTCGCAAACTTGCACGGATGCGCGTTGAGCATTTTGGCTTAATACGGTGCCGGAAAAAAGCAACAACCTCAGCCTATGAATCAAGATCATCAACGAGTATCAAGAAATTGAATCAGTATTCATTGTATAACTATTCAGAAATAGTTTCAGAGCATTTTCAAAATGCAGGGTAGCAGTATCTTGTAAGTTTTTTGTGATATTTTTTTCAACTATTCAATGTTAACTCATTCCTGAGCGTATTTTTCTATTTTTCTTCATAATGAATATATTATCGAGTTTTCAAATGAGTTTTTTCAATATTTGGATGGATGGGGGTCGGGTGAAACAACAATAGATCCTCTCGAAATGAGAAAATCAAGTACTTGAGTTGCGACAATATTATAGGGATGCAATGAACACTGGTCCATCAGCTTGTACGGTCCGTCATATTGCATTTGAAATGCTACCATGCATTTTCATCCAAACTACACGTGTATGCAAAATTTCATCTCAATCGATTGAGAATGACCGTTCTAAAAATCAATTGCAAGATGTGACTTGAACTAACATACATACATACAAACATTTCAAGTTGAATTATACAGAATTTCTCTAGTTCGGACTTCCATTGTCTACTATATAAAATGATTTGTGATGTCAGTCATCACCCGAAGACGATTGTAGATACTCACAATCGAAACGTCGTGAACTAACGTGGCTTGGAATCTCTCAACTTCTCAATTTGTATTTTCTTTTTTTTTTATTTCTTTATTTTTATTTATNTTTTTTAGTTGTTTCAGGGATTTCAAATCATTTCATATAGTAGACAATGGAAGTCCGAACTAGTGAAATTCATCATGAAACATTGTCAATCACCTTCAAACAAACGTTGAGTTATACATTTATCCGATAGTCAAGTCAGTCAGGAAAATCGTTTTCTTGATAAAGTGCATTTTTGAAGTGTTTATCAGCACAAATTGTTGTTCAAATTGTATGAGAAGAAAGCTAAGATCGAGTTTTTTCCAGTGATGTAATCACTCATTCCATCCAAGTAAAATGTGTAAATGAATCCAGTGTAGTGAGACCAACTATTTGGGTCGAAACAGTGGGCAAATATGAAAAGTGAACAAAAAGTTCAGTGATGAGCAGTACACAGAAACCGAACAACTCATAATACTTTATAAGTATATGCAGATAAACCATAGGCGTACCGAAATATTTCATCAGTGGGATGGATAAATCTGAGGTCAGATTTCAGATTTATTCAGACCCTAGTTTGTTTGAAAAAAATCTGTTTAAAATCTGTGTACAGATAAAGATACATAGGATACATATCGACGATTATTATAAAGTTTCACTTGAATGACAAGACTGTACCTAAGCATTTTGTATGCTTGAGTCGTGCTTGTCTGCTACCTCCCAGAAACATTGTAATTGTACAGTAAATCATTGAATAGTGGAAGTATAACTATCCAGTATATCATTCAATTGAAGGGGGAGTGAGACTCTATTGAACGTTTAATTGTAGGATTAGGAAAAACCGAGAATAGATCAACTAATTCATTATTTTTTAAATTTCTTTTGGGTTTTTCATAATGAAATGTTCTGTTTGTTGTTTGTACTCATGGAGGTTTCTTATTATCTTCAGTTTCGGCCCAAAAAGAAAATGGTCTTTGTTGTGTGGCTCCTTTTATACATTGGTATATATATTGTGATATTTTTCAGTGATCTGGTATTATTTACTATTTCTATGAGGCGATCGAACCGATTTATATTAGATTAGGTTGAACATCCATTCTAAGCATTGGTAGGCATACAAGCTTCTGATATCACGTATCAGCGACTGCTCATATAGTTGTGCAGTAGAATGAAGTTTTGGTCTTTTGAATATTATATTCAGGATTTTGTTTTGCATTGACTGAAGTTTTGTTAAATCATTGCGGAATAAACCTCCCCATGCTTTTATACAATACTGTAATATGGATTCAGCTAATGAATAGTAAATTACTCTTAGTATTTTATCATTCAGAAATTGTCACAATTCATATCATAAAGGATGTCTACATGTTCATAAAAAAGGTGAATGCAAACCGTGGACAGAGAATCGAGAGATTTGAAGTAGTAACGAATAATTTATCAACGGCTATACAAGGAGAAGTTGAAAAAATGATTACTGAAGCAAAACATTTTCAAGAAAAAAATCAGCAACTGAAAAATCGTCTGTATGAAATAGAGAAAAGGATTGTCACTAATAATCGGATATTCTGCGGTATATATATCGAAGATCGACCGGAAAATTTCGAGGAAAAAGTCATAAAATTGGTGACTGAAAAGTTGGAAGTTTTTCTACAGAAAACAGAGATAAATAATATATTTGGGCTGGGAAAATAAAGCAACTATACAATACTCATTCTACTATTTCTTACAACCTACCTCAAGTAACGAGAAATACTGAAAAACTGCCCGAGACTGGAAGGAAGTGAAATTTTTGTCTGTGAGGGATTACATCAGGAAAATAAGAAGATATTACTGGAAGGATTAAAAGAGACGAGGAGTAATTTACAGAAAGCAACCATAAAGGGAAATAAACTAATTTTGAACGACAGAACATACTCAGTTATAGAAGTATAAAACACCCTCAGCAATAAAGAAGATGCATTTACAAATTCACCAACAAGAGAGACTTTAAGTGAATCCTCTATCCCCTTCCAAATGAAAGTTTCATTAGAAGAGGAAGAAAAGAATAACATTGGCAGAAATATCGCAGATAGAAACTAAAGTAGCAGAACGATCCAATCACAGAAACAATGAAAAAATTAAGAAAGAAGAACAAAAAATACAATCGATCAAAACCCACCAACTGTCAATAAATGAAACACCCAAAAAACATATTACCACAACCGGGACACTGGGAACACAGAAAAAATTATAAAAACATTTTTCACAGGTTCTTTCTATGCATTTTGATTTTTTTTATATTAATGATTAAGTTTTCAGCTTTCTGAATGGCCACCACATAAGATATTTTGAAATAGACTCTTTAAAAAAGTTTACATTCAATACAACTGATTGGTTTTTATAATATTTGCATTTAATTATTATTATACAATACAATAATTTTCAATTTTCTAACTTTTCTATTATAATATTATTCAATTTCTGGAGACAAAAGTTTT
>WOGL01002040.1:0-10442 GCA_015342145.1 Leptinotarsa rubiginosa | reverse complement strand
GCAAGGACTACAGTTCGAACATTTAAAATAACGTCATGTATTTATTACTGGATTACTTTCCCATTGTTAAATTAATCGTTAGAAAAAAATATAAAATAATTAATTGATTTCTACTTTTATTAGATATCAATAAAATTTATTTTCTAACCGCACATCTTTCAAATTCTGACACCAAATACAGGGTGTTGCATTTAAAAAAATTTACGATAACGTCATCACATTAATATGGATCCTCTGTATAATGAAATTTTGTTGTAAAATGTAGAATATTAAAATTAAAAATCGACGTGTTTAGGGTTTTTGTAAAACGACCTTTAGTTTTGGAAATATCGAATTTATTCCATACTTTGCGGACACACTGTATGTTGTGTTGTATAGGCAATTATCCCTGTTTTTTATGAACCATGACATTTTCCCGTGTGTATGTTAACATTTTTTTGTAGTCCTGTCTTTACAATTTTCGGTGTGGGAGTTTACACCTCTAATGGTCTTTAACCAGTACACTTGTGCTGTGTGTGTTATTTCCCCTGACCTATATTGACTATTACATCTTACAGTTGGACGGATTACATTTGTTATTAACGGACCATTACAATTGCCTATGTATGCACTTGTATTGCGTGGCAATTGCACATTGTCCTTTAGAGGACATTACAATTGTCCTGTGTGTCCAATTGCCTCTGATCTGTATACTTGCATGTCCTTTAGGGGCAATTAAATATATTCTGTGTGTGATTACAAGAGTCTTTCATTAAGCTTGTCAGATGAGACTAATGGTCATTTTCAATAGCCGTCTATGTACAATTCCACCTGTCTTGTGTTACCAGTTGAAGGTGTATTTTATGATTAAAACGTGGAGACAGTTGACTCGATAGAAAGGCAGGTGTACATAACCTATAATCCATCACTGTGAGTAGTTCCCTTGCTCCATTAAATAGACTGTTGGTGATGTATGTATTGAGTTGACCTATTTTTGGGAAGTCAAATAAACTGTCCACTTTGAAAAAGAAATACCTTCAGTACTTATATATAAAATTATAAGGTTTCCCCTCTACTGTGCATAACTGATTATGACTGAAATATGAATTCTAAATTAATTTCTATAATGTTATTTCCAGTGCTGATTATTGTTCACATAATTTATTGAGAAATACCCTGATTCGACGTCGTTCTTGATAAATAATTCTATGCAAGACTGTGTTCATGTCTGTATTAAAAATTGAAGCGACGTTTCACAACTGTCATCGTTCTCGAAAGTCAATTTACTATTCACAATCGTTTAAATGAATCATTCACAAGAACCGCCTGGGTTTTTGCGTTTCATCGATGAGACATAAATTAGATTATTCCCATCAAATAATAAAACTATGAATGATTAAATCGGAGGTTTACGTAAAATTTAATGGAGTTTTGGGAAAGCTTCATTAATAATAATGCATCTTTATTGCCAAAAAAAAAATAATTCAAATACATTCAAAGAAATATAGTTATACAGTGCTTTCCGAAAGACCAAAATTATGCTCCTCTTCCTTGATAACAGTAATTTGCAACCCCCATTCGAAGCAAGTACTTGACATCCCAAGTTTAGAAATTCAAATGCCCCTTTTTAAAATTCATAAACTATTTTATATTCCACTTCACCAAAAGATTAATTACCAACTGTTTAACAATAAAACTAAATTTAACCAACTTGACTCGAGAACACAGCGTTTTAAGGAGAAAGTGAAAAAGCTAACCTTAATCGAAAATACATTTTAACTGTATCATAACTGGGATCCGTATAGACGTGCGCCGGGTCGAGATTCAACCATACACTGCTGCTACAAATCAAATGGGATGTTTCTGAAACGCTTGACAGAGGAGTATTGAAGCGTGAATTCGTAATCTGCGTCGGTATTAGTCATAGCCAAAAAAAAAATCAACAAACTCTATTACTACCCATTAATTATTGTAGTTTCGAGCAACATTTCATGTACATGGAAAATATTATCATATTATCATTTATCACATTGGAGCCTGAAATTCAACAATGATACAGAGTATTACGAAATAATACATAAAAATCGTTTCTTGTGACAAAAAAAATGTACTTTTGAGTTTTTAAACTCAATTCCAGTAAAAGCTCTTCCAAAAATGTTAAAAAAAAAAGATGGCCTACTTTTGAAGTCAATTTTTATATGTTGGAGCTATTACTATTTGATTAATGTACCATCTCATAAATTTTGTGTTCTATAATCAAATGAAATACAATAATCTGATACGAACTGATCCAATAAAGCTTTTCAACTTCGGGAAAGACATAACAAAGGGTTGAAAGTATTCAAAATTAAAGAATAGCTATCCCCTTTGATTGAAAATTGAGGAACTTTCAAACTCAGCAAACTCAAGTATAAAATAAATCGTCAGTTGATTCTTGTAAACATTGTCTTAGGGCAACAAACACTTCATTGTGCTTCTCCGGTATTTCGACTTCGCCACTTCCACTACCAAGCGTGGGTGACAAGCAAATATAACTTTTCCAATAGGAAGTTATTTGAAGAAAATATTCTGAAATATGAATTTCTTCAGGTGCTATTCAGCTGAATAAGAGTTCAAACTAATGACTCTTTTAAAGACACTGGTTCTGTTATATGGATTTTGCTTTTTAGATATCCAAATAGAAGGGGGTATAAACCTGGTAACCGTGGAGGCCACTCAACACTGCTCTCCTCCGAATCCAGAACGGTGGCCATCGGTGTAATGACATTGTTCGTTAGTATTTAGACAGTTCTGGATTTTTGTTGTATCTATCGGTTCATTTTCCAAAATTATTTCAAACAGCTACTATTCAAAAGGTGTCCTCATGAGGCAAAAAAATGACAAATAAAAACTTTTAGAGAGTCATTCACGATGCGTCCCCGCTGTTGTGGATATCGGGCATTAGAAAGCAACTTGATGAACCAGTCACGTTCAAACAGGAGAAAGAAAAAATAAAATGAAGAAAATTAATTACCTACACGGTTATTTTCTTAGCAAGATTAGTGAAACCGAGTGAAAAGCAGGTGCGACCGGTGCGATAGTTTTTTCTCTGCCAATGATTACTGGAGGCTTATTATTAGCACTAATATAATTATGGCTGGTTATGAAATTGCAAAACCGTCATAAAACGGGCAGGAAACATATGAAATGAAGACAAGTTAGTCTGCATCTTCACACAGATGGCTGTGTATTTATGTCAGGTATATCTATAAGAAATCGTCTGAGATATGATGGTTGTTTTTCACGACATCTGAAACTCTTTTCGCGAGTAACATTTTGTTAGAAAAAATATACAACTAAGTTATTTCATTAATAACACGGTCGAATATTACATTCGACCGACTATGATAGCGAAATATGTCGTTATATACTTTTTGAAAATGAAGTTTGAGAAGATCAATTTGTTAGGTGTTGTTTGTGAAATTGAGAAAAGACATTACGAGAAAAAGAGACAAATATATCGATTATGATTTAAACGGTTCTCTGATATTATACAATACGAAACTGTTCAAAAAATGTAGTGGATTTTCAAATTTCGGGAATTTTTGGAAGCTCATTCCTTTTTTTCGTCAATTTTGTCTGGACTATCGACAGCGAAAAGAAATCGTATAGACATTATTAACATATTTATCGACAATATTTCGGTTGGACAACTTCCATTTTTATTCAAGTGATCAAGTGTAACTATAATTGTAATAAGAAAATAAAGAGAGAGCATCTGTTGCCGAAAGTGAAGATGAATTGTTGCTTCACTTTCTCTTCGAATTGCGATCTTTCGCGATCATTAAATGCTTTGTGTTCTCGGTATTTGTTGCACTGGATCAAGTACAAAACATTTTAATCGAAGGTAAACTATTATAAGACATATTTTGAAGTAATTATGAAATAATTTACTCTGCATTCATCTTCGCACAGTTCATACAATTTCTAAAGAGGGTACAGTGTGATCAAACTCAAGTCGACACTGTTGCTAACTTCTTTATTATTGAAGATACGAAAGATAATCATCAATTTTGGAAACCACTGTAAAAAGAAATTCAGTTATTACGATACAGGTCCGTATTTGAAAAAATAAAAGTTGATGAAGAATTATAATGAACGAAACGTTGCGTTTCAAATTTGTTTATACCAGATTATAACAAGTATGAAACAGTACTGAAAGTTCCTCTGCCTTTCTCTATATCATTCGATATGGAGGCGATAGAGCCAAAAAATTAAATTCGACAATTCCAGTTTTTGGGGAATATTTCAAAAACAACTACTGATATTCTCGATCGGGAAAATATTATTAAAGTTCCCGAAAATAGAAAACATTTGTCCAATTTAACCGACCTTGTAGGTCTTATCGTTTTCGAGATAGCAATAATATGGTCAATAGTATTTTTTGGCTAAATTTCATCATTCTAGCTAGACAATGGAGCTTATCTAATCTCCCAGTATATTATTGGTAAATAACTAGGTATTCGATAAAGGTATATATTTTTCTGTTGGCATAATATCTGACTATGCAATCTGAATCAATATGAAGTGTGAAGTATGACTTACTCTGATTGGTTCTTGAAACAGGGGGGGATTTTCTTGTTCAGCTACTTGTGAAGACATCTGGATACGCGCCTGCCGTTCCCGTTCACGGAGGCGGTCTCTTTCCACGCTGAAACAAAAAAAATAAATAAGTTGAAGACATTTCATACCCAGTCACTACGAAAAAAATTAAACATGAAAATTTTAAAGTGGATAGATATTGTTTTAACTGTCTCTATACATTTTAGACAATTGACATATCTATTTATAAGTCTCAGGGGCAGATTTTTGTGTTTTTTACTCATTTGTACACTCGCTTGTGGCAAGTAAGCATGCAGGTCCCAGATTTCTTAAGGCAAAATTAGTAAAGGGGGGGGGCAAGCTACAGAATAAATTTTTTATACTGATTGAAAGACTATGAAAGACTGCTGCATTGAGGTGGGGATTGCAAGAGCTTTTTTCACTAAAAAAATCTTCTTTATCAGGTTTAGGCATTGGCATGAGTTTAACCAAAAAGCATATTTCTATCGTTTCTACTTTAGAAGAAAATGAATTTTTTAGAAAATCATGGAGATTGTTTTTTTTTGCTCGCCAATCATAGGTTAGTACTTATAGGCCATATACACGAAACTAGAAGCATATTTTTACATTGTGAGGAGGTTGTGAGTTTGCAGAAATTCATGATTTATGGTTTGAATTCTTTCTTGGTTCATATCAACTCTTTACTTTTTTCCACTCTCTATTTTTTTCACAGTCTATCAAAATTTCTATAATCTAGACAAGGCATTTAAAAAAAATGAAACAAATTTTACAAAAAACAGTTTTCCCGTCCAAAAAAAAAAACGTCAAGTGAGAAATTATCAAATTACACTTCCCAGCAATCGAATTAACTATTTCCTTTTCCCAATAAATCGAAGAGAAATATATTCTTTTACTGTAAATAGTGCAATATCAAAATTCCTATAATCTAGACAGGGCATTTAAAAAAAATGAAACAGATTTTACAAACAAAAGTTGTCTCTTACAAAGAAAAAACGTCAAGTGACAAATTATCAAATTACACTTCCCAGCAATCGAATTAACTATTTCCTTTTCCCAATAAATCGAAGAGAAATATATTCTATTATTGTAAATAGTGCAATATCAAAATTCCTATAATCTAGACAAAGCATTTGAAAAAAAATTAAACAGATTTTACAAAAAACAGTTGTCTCTTACAAAAAAAAAGTCAAGTGAGAAATTATCAAATTAAACTTCCCAGCAATCGAATTAACTATTTCCTTTTCCCAATAAATCGAAGAGAAATATATTCTATTATTGTAAATAAATAAATATTATGGAAATATCTGCAAGGTTTATCGAATGGTTTTTTGGTTTATATTCACTTTCTTCCGAAGTAAGAAAAATGTACTTTTCAGTAAAAAAGCATGCTAATGTAACAAGCATATAAAGAAATGCTCAAATGTGACGAAGAAGATCAAGGACTGATGTACCACAACATCCTGAATAGTGAAAATGTTTGAAAGCGATAAAATGATTGATAGAAGGTGAAGTTGTCAACAAACATCTTTCAATATGACTTTCGAAACTTCATTATTTCCCTCCATTCGCCTCAAATACTTTGCATAGGTTGCTCTTCATCGGAAAATCGGATATTTAGATAAACTGGAAATTCCTCGATACGCCAAAGTCAACACATAATTCTAAAATTAGAATAATAAGGTTGCTGTGGTTTGGATTGAGTGAGTAATGCAGTCATTTAGATGCATTTACAACGAAGTAAAATGGCCGATTACCGAATCTCCCATCTTTGTAACAAACATAATTTTTTGTTGACTGATTTAACCGGAGTTCGCGACTCCAAACCGGATGGTCCAAAAAAATCTATTTTTAATCCAACAGAACTGTTAATACAAATTTATATTTTCTACAGGAATCTTTTGCGAATATTTTCATCGCTGGCACTGCCACCCTTTAGATGAAATGATACTCAACCCTTAAACAGAATTTCAAGGTTTCCTACTGAAAAACCATAATGAAAATCTCACGAAAACACAAACTTTACGCTACTTTTATCTTTTTTTGTTGTGAAGATTACGAATTGCCTTAGTAGCTTTTTGGAACCTGATGGTTATATTAAAAAATAGACGTAGTTATTTTTTTATCTCCCACTGAACGCATAAGTGAGGGTTATTCGTATTCCATTTATCAACATTCAGTATCTCGTAATATTTAGAACGTAAATATTTCAGATTTCGTGCGTACGAGTATAAATAATTGCACTTCATTAAGAAAACGATAGGTGCGCTAATATTACAGCATAGTAGTTTACTGACCAAAATTGGGATAAGCATAGTAATCAAAAATTAGTTAATTATAATAATCAAAACCGTTTCAAAGTACATGTTCGCTGTTACGTTACGGGTCATTTGTTTCAAATGCATACATGCCTTTGAAGAAGCAACTTCAACATTTTCTCAGCGACGAATCTCGCATAAATGCCTATGGGGTTTGTACAAAAATACTGTTTGTCGGTGCACGTTTAACTAACTAAGTTTTCATTATCAGATTACTAAGACTTCGGGTGTGATCCAACGTCCGTCGTGGTACTGGTCGGAGAAGTAATCATTTTTCGGCAGATATTTGCTAGATCTACAGATTAGGAGGAAAATTAATGATTTTCATTTCTGGATAAAATTTTGACCGTGATTTGTCATAGAGAATCAAAAATGAACCACTTTTTTGATGGAAGTTCTTTCAAAGTGTTTGGAGATTTATTTTTAATGTTGACATAATAATCGGGAAAATATGGTTTTGTTGTTGACCACAACATAATTTTATCACTGGGCACCTACACTGCCTATATAACGTTCGAGAACTCATGATAAAATAATTTTTACTAAATCAATTTTTAGGATACATTGTATTATTGTTGTGACAAAAAAGGACAGATATTTTCGTACCTACTGAACAGGCGAAATTTATCAGAATTTGACTCAACACCTTCCAAAAAATCAATTGTTTTGGAATTACGACTATACAGGGTGTATCCTGAATGATATCATTAATTTCAGGTGGTGATTACTTGTCATATTTCATGAAAAAAGTTCATGTCAACGTGTGTCCTAACTTGATTCGTTTCTAAATAACGGAGTGTGAAAGTTTTACTAAATATATTGTTCTTGTATCAATAACTCAAAAGTCTTTTCACCTATTTCAATGAAACTAGGTGTGTTTGTTAGCAGTAACCCGTGGTTTCTTTTCATGAACTTAGATTACGAATATTAATTGCAGTGGCGTCACAGAGGGTTAGCTGATTGATATTTATGGTAAGAATAATTTTATATATAACTGTTTTTATCCAAATTTCAATCAAGTAATCTTCTGCGACGCCACTGGAATTGAAATTCCAAATCTCGGAAACGAAATAAGTTAAGACACACGTCTGTATGAACTTTTTTTTATAAAATAATGACTAGTAATCGCAACCTGAAATTAATGACAATTTGAGACACCCTGTATATTTTATCGATGACATTGTGTTTTACACAAACAAAGCAAGCAAGATACAGTTATGTTTCTCAATAGCAGTTTACAAAAAGTAAGGATCAAGTACTACCTAGAATAATTTTAAATTCATTAGTTTCGACTTACCCAACAACCTTCAATTAGTCTATCTCTCAAATAAACATGTTAATGACCTGGATAAAGGTTAAGGCAGATAAATATTTTGATGTTCTGTTTATTCTTGTAACTTCTCGAATCACTGAAGTGTAACGAAATGCATATTTATATAAGTATGATTAATACAGATACATAACCCACAATAAAAAGTTTTCTCTTCGGAGGCCTTCGAGGTGAGTCACTGTGATTGTACGGGGTACATCGAGGGATACATTCCTATCTCGATTCCTAATTAATGTTTCGTCCATGATATTCTTGACTGGTATGCCAATCTACAGGGTAGACCAACTTGGACACCAGAAAAATCTTGTATCGAAGGGGATCCAATTATATTTGATTTTTGTCGTTTTCAACTCCTTATTATCTAGCTATTAGTCATCTCCTTATTATGCTAGCTTGGTTTTAATAACAAGAATTAGGATAGCTGAACCACTTTGTATTATATATTCAGGCCATAACTCTGCAGTCCATTCTTGAATGTTTACTCTTTATTAAAATGAGGTAATTTTTATTGGACCAGACTACGTCATAATTTAAGGCTCCCTTTAGTGTCTTAACATGATAGGAATTGCAGGTTGAAAGGTAACACCTCGTTAATCCTTAGCTCGTACAAGTTTAGACTCAGGGTGGTTGTTTTGTTTCCTTCGTAGGAGGTTAACATAAAAATAGCGCTGGTTAACACAAAAACGGATTTTAACTGTTAGCTTTATCATTAGGCTTGAAGAACTAAATCAAACTCCTTCGCATTTTGATAATTTTTAATTTGCAATAATTTTTGACTCATTTCAGGCTCCTTTATTATCCTATTGAAACATTTTTTTTTCTCCCTTCGAACTGAATATTTGGATAATACACAACAATGTAATTGAAAAAAATTGAGAATTTAATACTCATTTCAGGCTTAATTTTCCACTTCTCTCCGACTTGCTAATTGTTTTTTCTAATCCTTGGATTCTGCTAAGTATCGTCCCGAATTTGAAAATTTTGTTTTTTCACGTACCCTTCATCCATGGGCCTCATCGCTGAAGATGATTTTTCGATGCAGCAGTTGAGCTCTGGGCTCTGGAGCAGTTGCTAACTGCTCCAAAGCTCATTTAGCAAACACAAATCGATGTCTATGGTTGTTTACCTTCATTTCCTGGGTAAGTTGAATTTTTTACGGGAGCAGGTCCAAGTCGAGACGCAAAATTCACCAAGTTGTGGTCTGCGAAAGGAAGAGTTCTCGTGAAGGACTCGAAACCGACTGTCTCTGATTCTCCTGTACACTCTCACAGACAGTGGAGATGTTTTAGGCAGATCTTGTGTTTCGTTAACGTACGAAACCGATCATAACAAATAATAAACTTAAAGGAAATTACACAAAAGTTATTTTCTTCATTCTTTATTCAATATGAATTTCTACAAAATGAATGAATAGGTCATAGGTTTGTTATTCTACACGGTTGCTGAAAAAATAGAGTACGCAGTTTTTTGGTCTCGCAGACTTCCAGGACTCTCCTTCTGCTCGTCCTAAAATTTAAAATTTTGTCTGTTCGTTCAAAAAAAGAATATTTCCGGACTTGTTACGTAAATTACTATTTATGAGAGTAAACGGTGTGGGATGCATAATATGTGGCGAACGCTCAAAAAAAAATATTTACAAGAAACCATTGCCCTTGGAGATAACAAAGGCATCTTTTAGGTAACACTGTTTTTGACAGATCACGCGTAAATCGTGTATTTTGTCATTATCAAACTTGTTCAGTTTGGTCTATAATTTAACCATGAATCGACTTACGAATGAACAACGCTTGCATATTATTGAATTTTATTATCAAAATTCATGCTTGGTGAAGAAAGTGAATCGTGCATTTCTTCCAATTTATGGGCAGTTTCGTCGGCCTACTGAGCGAGCTATTCGGAAGCTTGTGACAAAATTTCGAACCCAGTTTACATTATTGGACATTAAACCACCAAGACGCATACGTAGAGTGAGGACGGAAGAAAATATTGCGGCTGTATCCGCCAATGTTCGTGATGACCGTGAAATGTCGATTCGCCGCCGTTCGCAGAAATTGGGCCTCTGTTACTCAACTACGTGGAAACTTTTGCGAAAGGATTTGGGTGTAAAACCGTATAAGATACAGCTGGTGCAAGAATTGAAGCCACACGACCTCCCACAACGTCTAACATTTGGTGAATGGGCGCTGGCAAAGTTGGAGATCCACATTTTTATCAAA
>WOGL01002039.1:0-10440 GCA_015342145.1 Leptinotarsa rubiginosa | reverse complement strand
CACTTTACTTTTCAGTACTAAAACAAATTTATTTCAGACAACCTCTAATACAAACCAAGAAAACCAAGATTCAAACAAAAAATTCCGTAGCCTTCCATACGTAAAAGATTTATCTTCAAAATGAATTAATGTTCTGAAGAAAAAAATCTCAGAATTGCTCACAAGAATGTTGAAACAACAAATCAATTCTTTTCAAAATCAAAAACACCTGTTAATACTGATCAAAATTATAATATCGTTTATAAGATACCTTGCAAAGATTGTGATAAAGTGTTTATTGGACAGACCTCAAGACTTCTAAAAGGTCGAATTACGTCACATAAAAGTGATTTTAATAAATTGATATTTACGAATGTTTTTAAGATTCAAGAACAATTCAAATACAAACACTTCAGAATAATTTGAAATTCATGTGTTAAAAAAATTGAAAAAAGCGTATCGAGTGAAACTTCGAATCGTTATCTTATTCATGAAAACAAGTCCTTCAAGAATGATTCATTTCTTCGTAAACACTTTCGGCAGTCCTAAACAGCTTCAAAATTAGCGTGAAATACGGAAAAAACTCCCGATATGAATTCAAAGAGCAATTTAAAAGCGTATATTTTTCATTTGATTTATTGGCCTGAATTCACATAATAGGCAATTATGATGAGGTCGAAATGTCTTCCTTCTTCAGGGCAGGAGCCGCATCGCATTCGAATCCCCTTTTTGCCTCACCCCACACCCTTAACTTAGGGTTAATAGTCGATGTTAGTGTTCTCGCCGAATTTTGTTAAGGCTCACGTGGGGATCACTGAAATTTTTACATATAGAATGTTACAGTACTGACCACATGAACCTGAGTTTTTGTTGATTTGTTGAAAACATTTTTTGTCGAATCTTTTTTAAATTATGAAATAAGATGATTTTTCGATTTTTATAGTTTTGAGGAATTTATTCTGAAAGTCTAACATTTGGCGGAGGAGCCGTAATGAAAAACTGAGGAATATACAGGCAGTCTTTTAGCTGATACTGCTATTGCTGTCTCGGAAGACCTACAAGACCTATACGGGAACTAGAATGATCCATTTCTAGATCGAAACTATAAGTGGTTGTTTTTGAAATATTCGCCAAAAACTAGAATTGTAGAATTTCGTGTTTTTGCTCTACCGCCTCCGTTTCGAATGATATAAAAAAACCAGAGGAACTTCCAATACTGTTTCATATTTGTTAAGATCTGATATGAAACTATTTGCAATGCGACGTTTCGTTCGTTGGGTTTCATCATCCACTCTTTTTTTTAAATACGAACTTTTGAAGCCACTGTAAAAACAAATTTAGCCATGTAATAAAATACAATTGTTTACCGACGTGATTCTCATCATCACTACATGGTCAAACAATTCATGGTCAGAACTACCTCAAAAACAATGGGAAACAATATGTTTTGGGTCTAGAACTCAAAGCTATACATAAACTCCACTTATCGGAAGAACATGTGATATACCAAGAAACAGAAAAAAATTAATATCAAAATACTCCTAAAAATCTACGTCGTTTGCGAAATCTAATAGAATGTTCAGGCTGCTGCCCACCGTTCCTTAAACACATATTCGCTCTTGCAGTTTTATTTTTACGGCAATTTTTCAGCATTTGTGAAATTATAGCCATTTATGTTCCATTGAAGTTAGCTTTTGAACAGATCATCCATATTTATACAAAACCCTTGAATTGCATGAGCGTTCACCTTCACTTACAAATTTTCTAAAGATGTGTGAAGTTGATGTATCTTTGAGTTGTAAAATATTTGTTTCTATGTTTTGGAGATCACACAAATATTGACCATGTTTTTTCGGATACAAACGTCGAAAAACACCTGTATAGCTGAATATATACGTAGCTGAATTTGTTATGACAGTGGCTACAAAAATCGATGAAAAAACAAGAGGTCCATTTCGAAAAAATAAAGTTGATAGTGAAATCTAATGAACAAAACGTCGCACTGCAAATTGGTATGAATCATCTATGAAACAATAATGAATGTTCCTCTGCCTTTTTTATGAAATTCGAAATGGAGGCCAAAAAACAAAATTCGACCATTCTAGTTTTTGGCGATATTTAAAAAACAACCGCTGATATTCTCGATCTGAAAAGAGATTATTCTAATCCCCCAACAAAAGAAACTTTTGTCCGATTTAACCGATCTCGTAGGTCTTTTCGTTTCCGAGACAGCAATAGTGGGATCAGCTAAAAAAACCGGCCTGCTTATTCAAGTTCCTACGTCATGACGATAAAGAACTTGCACGGTAGTTTGTTGCATTATAAGATGAATAGTATTAATAGTCACAGATATTAATTACTACTAGCTCTAGAAAATATTGGTGAACGCACTGCATAAAATGGCGAATGATAAATTAGGCATGGAATTCTTGTGAAAGATCCAAACGTTTTTGGGCTCTGGTATGATCATCTGATTGACTGCAATCAGTTCTCTTAGGTGAATTTTCGATACCTGCAACAATTGGAAATTTCTCAATGTTTGCCTCACGTAAAAAAGTAGTTAGGTTAGTAGTTAGTTTAGTATCTATCCCATCGTGTCTGCTTACCTGTTTGCCTGAACGGAATGAGCTCAAAAACTACTGTTGGGGGCAGAAATACTACCTTTAGAACTTCCATTGGAAACGCTGCCTAATCAATTCGAGATATATTAGAAATAATTCAATAGATATCGTTCTTATTCTATAGGTTCACAATAACTCGCGATGGCATATGATTATCTTTCGAAAATAACTTTCCCGCGTTTCGATAAAACCGTAGCTTCCTTGGTAGAAATGAGAAAGCTGCGGTGTTAGCAAAACGTTTCTAGAAACTGAAATGTTTGTGAAAATTGTGTATTTTCATGGATAGTGTTATTAATTTTCATCAAGTCGATTCATTCATAATTTTAAATATAGGATGAACTTTGTTGCCCGTAACGTTGATTGCGTCGACTTCAATTTTTGAGTCTTGCTATATTTTCTGACAGCGAAAAATTCTCATACGTTCGCCTACCTTCGATTAATAAAAAATCGTTTGACTAATTATTTTAAATGGTTAAGAGAAGTTTCAGCCAGATCAACTGAATAGTAATTTCATAGTATTTTTTTTCCAATGGATATTGGACATGATTCTTCAAATCGATATATCTCTTCATTCATAATATGACTGATATAAATCAAACACGAATGTTAAGTAAGCCGTTTTTGAGAATAGCGCTCAAGAATGTATATAAAAAAAAATTAACTGCTTTAGGTTCTGCATTTCACTAGTTCGGACTTCCATTGTCTACTATGATATAAATTGATTTGGAATCCCTGCAAGAATATGTAAAAAATTAAAAAGATTAGCTGAAAATCATTTTAATGTTTTTGATTTTTCACACATTATTTCAGGGATTTCAAATCAATTTATATCATATTGGACAATGGTAGTCCAAACTAATGAAATGCACCACGACACATTGTCAACCACCTTTAGACAAATATTTTCTATGGCGTTGATGAAGAATTTTTCTCAAATAGTTTCTATGTGCAGACAGCGACCAATTAGGCTTTTATTGAATGTATTGGTTGAGTTGTTTAATATAATTCATTATTTTCAGCAAATTTAAAATTTATGGCATTTTTGGAATCAATGAGAACACGTAGATTGCAGATATGCAAGAGCCATTAGCGTGATGCCAGACTGGGCCTACTTTAATAATAAAATAGACAGACTGACAGTGAAGGAAATTATAGACTCACTAATCTGTAAGTACAATGACATTTGAAGTGAAAATTGTACAGTATTAGTTAGTATTAGTAATTTTCAATTTGAATTTACATCAAAAATCGCCAGATAAATTTTTGTGAACATGAAAGATTTTGCCAATATTTTTTTGGTTGCAAATGAAAAACTTATCAGTTTTCCAAATTTCGGGATTTTTTATGAAATTTTCCTAACAGTGCTACGTCACGAAGACTTTATTAATTTTTTGTTATATGTAATCATTCAACAGTCCTGAATCTATAATCTATGTATGTATGTTCAATTTCGTTAATTACATTCAAATATGAGTGATTACGCAAATTCTTCAGTGATTTCATCACTTATATTTACCAATACCTATTAATTGGAATGTCTGTTGTTTCAATTCTTCATCTTGTTTTCCACCATCTTTTCATTTGAACTGATGAAACTGAATTATGAACCTGTATTTCATGATATTCTACGTGAGAAGTATATGGAGAATAGTATTCACCTCCCAGATTTTTATCATGTATAGCGAGCTTCACATCGATTTTTTTTCAATTTCAAAATGCAATAAAAAAGACTGAAATAAAAAAAAGTGATACTAGGAATATAAAATATTTCTTTGGAAAAAAAGCCCATGAATATTTATCGACGGATTTAATCATAATATTAGGTATGCAAAAGATATAATGATGTTATATAATTATGATAATAACACTCTCCTTATCAAAATAATTCTGATTCTGCCATAAAGCATTGTGTTATTTCTGAACAGAAACTACTCTAGTTGAATTAGTTTCGAAATGGGGACATGATTCATATTTGGAGAATACCTGCAGTTGAGATATGATGCGTATGAAAGTGTTCTGTATTTCTGGATTCTAATTTGATAGTATGGACTCCAAATATACTCACAGAAATCTATTTTCAATGGATCTGGTATTCTAGAGGCTGTTCTGTGATTTATTCTCCATCATATTTCTATCAGGAGAACGATATGAAAATAAATTGTGATGAAGGAGAATTCAACAACAACAATTTAGAAGTCATTCACGTTTTGTTCAACTACACTTCATTGATGAAAACTAGATATAACTACACTTTTCACTTGAATTGAAGGGGTTATATTTTTAGGAGTGATTCATTTTTGGGAAAGAAAGTTTTTTGGCTTTCTACTACTCCATCTCGAGATGGAGTAGTAGAAAGCCAAAAACTTTCTTTCCCAAAACTTTTCACTTCTACTCCGTACAATTGGATTCTCAATCCCTCGTTACAAATTCATCAAGCTTTCAATAATTTAAAAATATCTATTATGAACGTGTCGCATTCAATATTTATGACATGAATTTATTCCAGGATTTGGTTACTGTCTTATTCTGTCTACAAAGTAGAATGTTCCAAGCTTCAGTTTTATGTTATTTTAGGGAATATCGTTTGCAAAGCGTTAACTTGTAGATGTTATTGAATTCCGTCAGAGCGCATTATTTTAAAGCTTTTTTATGGATATGTATCGAAGGGAATGGTTGACCCTGCGAATTCAACTAGACAGGCTGTTGTTTCGGACAATTTGAATATTCACTTCGCTCACTTCAAATATATTCCAAAGGAAAGTAGTACATTCATGTGATCTTGACTGCTTTCACTTTCAGTTAGATACCCTCAAAAAATACAATAATGAAAATTCTAAACTTAACGTTTTCAACGTTGCTCAAAAATGTTTGCATTTGTAATTAACTATAACCGACAGATATATGATGGAATTGGCCGAAACTTGATGAGTTAATAATAAACACGATTTTGGAATTTCCAGAAATCATCTTATACGGATATTGGCATACTTGATCCCTTCAGCCACTCTTACCAGCATAAAGTAGCTGCAAACAATAGTATGCTTCACAGACTATTGAATATTCTACTGTCGGAGAGTAATTCCAGAGAGAGCTGAGTTTCATCAAACAAATCGCGGTCAAAAACGGTTAAAAACGGTTATATCTTTCCAAAAAACTACAAAAGCAAGCCATATACCAGATCTACCCAAACTCAAGATACGATAACGTCAGCTATACTTAGGACATTGTCATATTTGGGTGAACCCACTAATAGTACCTATTGCCCGTTTAAAAAAAAAAGCGTAGTCGTAGCTTAGAGAACGACTAATAGTCTATTTTATTAAAAACAATAACTTCGGCATAAAAAACTTGTGGCTTTTGCCCAAAACTTAATATTGGCCAAACAGGGAGAACTATTTCCCAAAGAATTAAAAAGAATAGAAGTCGTTTCTCAAATAGAAAGACCGATTCCACATTTCCAAACCATCTTTTAGCAGCAGGATATGAGTTCAATCATGAATACGACGTGTTACAAGAAGAGAAAAGTTTGAAACTCAAACTTCTAGAATGTCTAGAAATGAATAGATTTGAAATTCTTGTAATTTACTGAACGACCAAATAGAATTAAAAACTCCCCGTTACTTAATATCTTTTCAAATGTGAAAACTGGTACATAGGCTCAAGTCATTTGATTCATTACAAACCCCGGTACACATAAAACATCAAATGGCTAGATAAAACTCAGGTACTTGAAATTTGGGTACTTCAAATTTTGAAATTTGAGCATTGAATATGTAGAATTTAGTTAGTGAAGACCCGCCCGAAGAAGCCATTGTGTGTCGAAACACGTGTTGCGTTTTTGTAAAATTGTTTAATGAAAATCTCACAATGAAGTGTTTTTTGAATAATATAACCGACCGTCCATTTTTAAGATATGAATAACAGAATGAATGACTTCTCATTACATATGTAGAATTGAATCTTGATACACATATTTAGGAACCAGTAAGTTCAAGTGAAGAAGAAACATTGATTTTATTGAAAACACGTTATTGTGAATTTTCATATGAAAAGTTCACTCCACAAAACAGTTCATTGATTTTTCAGTTGTCTATAAGTTATTGTTGAATTTTCATGAGACAAGTTTCCTCACAAAACCGCTCACTAGTTTTTTCAGTTGTGTATAAAATGTGATTGTGCATTAGATAATCTCAAAAAGGTATTCTGATCAAGAAACTTTATGATTTGTAACATGTGATAAAATCTCAAAAACACGTGTATTTCAATGATTTTCTATGGATTTTCATGGAGTATCAGCGAAGTCTAAAAAAAATTCAAAGACCATTGATTATGTAGTAAACAAACGAAATCATTAGTGAATATTGAAAACTTATGGACAGAATTTTTTGTTGAAGAGTACAAAAACCGAGTTAGTAGGTCAAGTTATATGAACTTTTTTATATTGAAGGATGAAGCACAAAGTCGGGCCATACAAACATGGCTGGTATTGCCAGGTCATTTCAACTTCGAATTAGGATTTTCTGGGTACGTCAGTTACCTTTGCCAACGCTTTTACGGTATTCTCAGACAATTATATCTCAACAGAGACATACTTTCCACTGAGCTTAAAATGAAACTTTGCCAGAGTCTCATTTTATCATTATTTCTCATTGCGATAGTTTATATGGTCCAGCACTTCTTAACTGTGATGCTCACCTGTTGCAGCGAATACAACAAAACTTGGGCTTGTGATTTTTCTATGAAATTCGTAAATATGAATATATTTCAAATTGAATGAAACATTCCATATGGCTCAGACTGAAAGCACTCAGCTCTGTACAATTGCTCACTAACACACAAAGTATTAACGTCCCGAAAACTTGAACATCTTTACCATTAGTTGAAAATATATTCTTATGTCAACTGATTTGCCACTCGATACACTACAATATGTTGCCCAAAGAACTAAAATCTTACAAGCTTATTAATTTCGTAAAAATATTAAAAAAGCACCTAAGTGAATGATCATCTGAACCATATGAGCTGACATTTGCCTAATCAAGATATTCTATTTATCTCTTGATAGTTTATAAGGTTAGGTTGAAAAATAGTTCCTGTTGTCACTCCGTTCATTCATCATCCTCTATTAAATATGGCGTATATCAATTATAATGATCACTTCATTATTATATTTCATTAATGACTAATTCATACTGATTGTATATCTGTTCATGATGATGAAGAACGAAGACGATTTATTACTATTTATTTTTCCTAAGGTTGTGCTGGTCGGTCCTCTCCCCCGGTAGACAAACGAAACAAATCTGAAATACTATGCTCAGTATATATTGTTCTTAGTATATATTGCTCTATTCTCGTTGTATGATAAAAACACTTTTGTCAACTGTCAGACATAGAAACTATATTACATGCAGATGATGCAACCTTGAGTAAAAAATATATAAAATGGATGATCCTCATATGATCCATTCAGACATATTAGAGAAAGCTCTAATGATTGATCCTCAATGAACAAAAAAACAGAAACATTAATTTTCAAACAATTTGCCTAAATAGATATAACAAAAATTCTACTAAATTTCTGGGAGTACAAATAGATTCCAACCTGAAATGAATAGACCATATAAATAGCATGTGTAGTATAGTAAACTATGTAGGATAGTTTATTCTATCAGAAGAATTAAAAAAATGTAAATCAAAGTGCGGTACTTGTAACATATAATTCACTTTTTCATTCAGTCCTTAGGTATGGCATAGTTCGACAGAACTTGGTGAATAAAGTTGCTCACAAAGATATACACCAACACGATACAAGAAATTAAAAATCAAACCTTGTTTCTATAGCTAATAAGTTGAAAAGAACAGATAGTGTAGAAATTCAGCTACACTATGCCTTATCTGTCGAATTTCGTAACTTGCCATTTAGAAGATTCAAAAACTTATTAAATAAAGAAAATATTAACCGAACTTTCATTATATGAAATTGATAAATTTTTTAAATTTATTCAAGGAAGAGGCCCTTTTGTAGTCACCTTCTGAACTTGTACTCAACTTTGAATAGACCATCTTTACAGAGTGTTCTGGATAGAGTATGTGGACTTCGAAGAGAATATCTCGATATTTTATCCGTTTTTCCTACTTATTCGGAAGATATTCGTGTTGCCAAGAGCTGAAAACTACACGACAAATATCGTCTTGCTCTGATAGTTGAGAAAAACTACATCAGGCTTATTGGCTTCTATGAGCCTGAGGGTGGGGAACGAATAGTTCCAATGAATGCGGCACTTCTTGTTCCCCACAACAGATGCAATATCCTTAGGAGCGTGGGGCAACACTCGTATCACGTCAAGACGGGAGTTGGTATTAAAGCACTCTTAGGGCCACGTTATGTCGTTGGATATAGGCTAAGACCGCGTATACCGGACAGCAAGTGCATTATGGTCTCAGGCGTCTCGAGTCAGGTCCTGCACCTTGTGGCTGAAACCTTTATACCCATCACGCGTCTACGGTATACTAAAACGCTGAGAACATCTTCCTGGCAGGCCATGATGAACCCCTCAGTTTTCGACTTCAGACCACTCGTTCTGAGGAAAGCGAAGGTCAGGCACTTTGATAAGCCGAAGTCTTCAATGTTGTTGATGAAGACCGCATCATTTGCTTATCTTTGTGGGGTGCAGCAGTGATGTGTTCTCTGCGACTTTTATATGGGCCTTTTGCTGGACGGGTTCTAATTTGGTATCAGAGTTGTAATCACTTCCTTCAGTGTTGGAAACTGAACCGAGTTCATCAGCTACTAGGGCAGCTGCCCTCTCATGCTCGCATACCATGCAAAGAAGGTGATCCAAACTTCTAATGAATGCACAGGCTCCATACAGTACCATTTTATCATGTAGACACTCCAAACTCAGAAGTCCACGGCATTTTTTTTGACAGGGGAAGTACATCTGTGGAACGGACGATTTGGAAAGCAAACTCCTTTGGAGATGCATAATTTCTTGGTTCTGTACGTCGAATTGTTACAGCTCCTCTCGAGTCCATTTCACCACTTCAAACGAGTGAAGTAGGATTGGAATGCATATTCACAGCAGCGACTTTGTTCTTCCCCGACACATCCGATGACTCGATCTGTCGGAGTTTGTGCTGATACTTGCCGCGGAGACAGTTTTTAACTACTGTTAGTTGCGTTGTTTCTCTCCGAAGTGAGTATACATCTCTCCGGAATCTAGATGGTGCTAGATACTTTCATCTACAAGCTTCACATCCTCTCCGTAGTACCCGCATCGTCTTTTTTTGAGATGGGCCGTTGCACATCAGTCTATTCTGAATTTCATACCAATAGCATACTTACATTCTTCCACTACCCTCAAGGATTGATGGAGATCCTTTCCTCCAGAGGCTGCAGTTTGAGATCATCCATATAAAACGAATGGGCGATCTTATATCTCCGGTTTACGGGGGTATCACAATTATGCCCCCAAGTATTCCTGAGCGCAACGGATAATGGCAATAGTGAGATGCAGAAAAGAAGGAGGCTTAAGAAATCGACCTGAAATACACCCCTTATGAACGTGACCCACCCTGTTTCGACTCTAGCCTGACCAGATGTTATGGTGAGGCGAGTCCGCCAGACTGGTATCAGTTGTTCAAACCATCTCAATATTTTGTCGGGTACCGCGAGGCATTTGAGCAAATGCAAGATGAGATTATGAGATGTTGTATCAAATGCTTTGCAGTAATCGATCCATGCCATAAAGAAAATACTCTCATTCTGTATTGATACGTGTCGTAAACATCTATTGATGCATCTATAGAGTAGGTTTTCTTTGAATCCAGCGACTCC
>WOGL01002038.1:0-10441 GCA_015342145.1 Leptinotarsa rubiginosa | reverse complement strand
TATATATCCTTAGCATCATTTTACGTCCATCAATAGGCTCGGTACATTACATTTTGCATCCATGACTATTTTACGTCCGTATATCGGACGCAAAATAGTCATCGTAAATATCTGTCTAGATAAACGATTGAAACCAACCATATTACAGATTCCTAACAGATATATTCATGGCTTGGTTCTGGTTCAGATAATTTCCCTCCTCTCCTTACCAGATGCCAGTAATAGACAATTCAGTGGAAGTAAGTTAGTGCCAAAAATGAAAGTAAATATTCATTTTTAGTTCATCATAATTCCGATTGGAAGCGCGAGCGAAATATACATAATGTATATTTTCACTTCACTTCACGCATTAAATTGACTCCTATTGCACCAAAAGTCGTGGCAACCCTGTATACCCATTAAATGTGACTTCGGGACTCCCAGATCAGAATTTCCAGTCTTGAAGTCTGAAGTGTTGAAATTGATCATGTCTAACGAAAAAATATATAAGTTCCCATTGTTTTCAGATAAGGTACGTATAATTTTCAAATAACTTGACAGTATGAAAACAGTATAAAATTTTATAAAAATTATTTGAATATCTACGTTTTAATTTTAAACATGAGATAGACTGATAGTTGGTAAAAAATATATTGAATTGCCACTCTGCGTATACTAGTTAATACAGGATAATAATGATATTATATATTTTTGTTGGAGCGCATGCTTTATAAGTGAACAAAATATATATGATTTAAAGAATTGAAAGGAATCGGGTAGTTACAAGGATTAACTATGAATGTTTATACTGTTGGGGTTGGCAATAAATCAAATCATGTACTCATTAGCTAATGTTTCAACATTAATTTTAATTTAGTACACACGCAGCATGCCTTTCCTTACAATCCTTCATTTTTCAGGTGGGCTTATCATTTTTTGCTTGCAGAAAAAAAAGTAAATGGTTTTGTAATAGACCATTGTCCCCATCGAAAAATTTGAAAGAATCTGGCGATATTGAAGTAAGTATATCAATATTGAAATAAAAAGTGGTTAGGCATAACTAATTGCATAATTTTTTTGCTTTAGTGTTCATAATTTTAAAAATTGGTTAGATGAATTGAATAATTTCTGAGGATAATTGAGTATATTTGAAATGTTTATATTGTATTAAATTTCAACGTCTAATCTAATTATTTACAGTATATTAATTTTCCTGATCATATCCACCCCTGAAAAAATAGGCATTTCAATCAATTTTCGATAGGTATGCGAAAAGAGTATTTAAGTGATAAAAATAACTATCTTAATTATTGATCTATCAGTTATTGGGCTTTTTTCAGGTACACGTTATATATAGAAATATATCCTGATACCAGTTTTTCACGTGTTATAATATTCCCTTGTTAACTAAAATAGTAATTCATTAACTTTTGGAAAGAGTTCTCAAACCATATTTTTCAGTAGAAGAATAAAAAAAACACTATTTCACAATATCAAATCGTACTCAAACAGTTTGCGAAAATATTCTCAACGAAAGTTTACAAAACCACGACAAGTGTTTCGCTATATAAAAGTTTCCGAAAGCTGTTATGTAGCGTCACAGTGAACTGTTTAATTAAATAATTAAAACTGTAACTTTAATTAAAGTAAGTTAAATTAAAACTGTAAGTTTTGATTATTTAATTAACCCTCTCTATTCAAAAAATCACAAATTGGGCTGCGATATTTCATTTATGTAGAGATATGGACTAGCTGTTAAATTTAGTAAATACGGACTATTAAATGATACAACACTTAACTGCCTGAAAGATAGAAAGAGTTTCTTCTTGTACCTCCGAGATTATGCGTTATGATATATTAGATCTGAGATATTTTCAAACAAAAATATATTATGAAGATAAGATGATACGATACTAATAATTTATTTCAGAATCAACAAGTTGCTCAAGATTCACCACTGTATGACGATGATGCTGATCCTGAATATATACCAAGTGGTAGTGATAGTGACTTGGAGTACATTCCAGTTAAGAAATTGAATCACAATGATGTGACTGGGTCTAAAAAAAAGACATGCAAAAAAGTAACACTGATAAAATAGAAATATGTTTCCAAACTAATGACAATTTTTTTTCAGATTGAGATTCTGCAAAATATCCAAATTTGTTGTCCAAGAGAATCTCAATGTGACAGTGAAGAACAATCCAAGTCAAGCAAGGTAGGCACCATTATTGTTATGTTCATAAGTGTTGAATAGCACGCCCGATCAAATTTTATACTCTGTTTTGAATAAAATAAATTATCAGAAAATAGGGAGTACCTATTCTAGGAAACATTTCTTGAAATCTCAATTTGAAAAATATTCTGGTTGACCGACTTTTAAAAATAGTAAAGAATGTTTTTTTTAATAATCAAAAATTTTTAATTAATTTATTAACTAATGCAGGGTTACATATTTTTGTTAAGTTTTTTTTGACAAAGTTTCGATACTTGCGTGCTATGAAATTGATTGCTTTCTTCCTTTCTTTGGAAGAATTCCATATTTTTTTTGTATCAAAAGATGAAAAATGAAGAAGTAGGAAGTCAAAACCTTTTTTTTCCCTAAAATCAATCTCTCCTGAAAATATCTCCTTTCATTTTGAACTATCTAGTCATCTTGGGCGATCCACCATATTGAATTTAGAGAGACATCATTTAATTTTTTGTATTCTTTCCAACAAAATTTGATACCGATATCATTTGAATGATGACACTTTGAGTCATCCGCCATATTGGAAATAGAATGACATGACATAGTATTATCATGTAAAATAATCGCGATTATACAAAATTGCAGCTTAGTCGGTTGAAAAAAACTTTAAAATTCAATTGGATACGAACATAATACGAACACGAACAAACATTGCAAGTTGAGTGACAGTTCATAATGTATTAAAAATAGATAGCGTTGAAAACATCGTTGGTTGAATCGTACTACACGTAAGGGATGGAAGGTTAAAAATATGCTTGAAAGATTCCCACATCAAAATAAAAATCGACGCGTCCAAAGGTTTTTTAAACCCCATCTATAAGAAATCGTCCAAGTTTTGTTTTTATTGGCCAACCTTGTAGAGAATAGAGACTCTGCCATGAATCCTATCAAATTGGCACACTTTTTCGATTTTTATTTTGATAACCTTTTCAATTTTCACTTGGAAGAAAATTAAATTTGTGAATTATCACATGTAATGCATTTAAAACATAGCCATTTTCGAAAAATGAGGGATTTTCTGTTATCTGAATTTATTCAATTGCATGTGTATTTTTCATTACAGGTACAAACTGATGACCATGAACTCCCTACGTTGGTTCATAACAAAAATGAAAACATATCATCATCATCCTCCTCAAATGGAAAGCCTAAAAAATATGAGAGAAAGAAAGATATGTGTTATTTTTGTGAAAATGATGTTCAGAATTTTGCCAGACACTTAAGAAGAAACCATTCCTATGAACCAGAAGTTTTAGAAATATTCACACAAAAAGTTAAAACTAAAGAAAGGAGAGAATTATTGGCAATTCTCAAAAAAAAAGGAAATTTTATAAAAAATTCCCAAGAATGTGTAAGGCCTGTCAAACAAGCCCTTCGCTCAGATCAGCCATATCTTCCATGTTCAAATTGTCTTGGTTTCTATAGATCAAAATTTTTGTATCGACATAGAAAAATTTGTCTGAAAGGAGAATCATCACGAAACTCACAAGCAGAGGGACAGAATATGCTCATAAAAAATTACCATAAAATCGACCCGCGTTTGAAAACTGAAGTTTTCCCGAGTATGAGACCAGATAAAATATCTCTAGAAGCAAAGAGTGACTTCCTGATTTGTGCTTTTGGAGCTAGATACCTCAAAATACATAGAGAAAAACATTTCGTCAATGTAACTAGTAGAAAAATGAGAGAATTATCTAGAGTTCTTTTGGAAGTAAAAAAAATAGAACCATCCGTGATAAATCTTTTCGGAGCACTGAGACCTAAGTTTTATGATAAATTAGTTGAGGCTACACAATCAGTTTCTAGATATGACAGCAACAAAGATACTTTTGTATCCCCTTCATATGCTAGAAATATTTGTACTTCTCTAAAACAATGTTGCGATATAGCAATTCATATGATAGTTAAATTAGAACCTTCAGTTGAAGCAGCTGATATGGAAGCAAATATGAAAACTATGATAAATCTATTGCAGTCACACTGGCGGTTTGATATATCAAATCGGGCTGGGAATGATATTAATTTGAAAAAATTCAATAAAGTAACAATTTTACCATTAGCACACGATCTGAAACTATTGAAAGATTACCTGATTTCAACAGCAGATGAGTCATTACGAAGTTTGAAAATAGATAATCGAAATGTTGCTGCTTATAACACCCTGTTGGAAACAGTATACTGCAGGACCATACTATTAAATAGAAAAAGACCAGGAGAACTGCAAAGAATGTTGTTGCACACATACGAACTAGCACAAAAAAATAATGAATCATACGAAGAATTCGATGAAGTTATTAGCGAGACAGAAAAACTATTACTGAAGTATATGAAAAGAGTAGTCATTAGAGGAAAGAGAGGACGTGGAGTACCAGTCATATTAAGCACAGATGTACAACGGCACATATCGGAATTATTAAAACTAAGACCAAATTTTTTGGGTGTTGAAAACCGTTTTTTATTTGGTAAACCTGGGTGTTCCACTCCTATCTATGGTTACAAAGTGGTAGCTAAATATGCAGTGGCTTGTGGAGCAAAAAATCCCAAATCCATAACATGTACACGTTTGAGAAAGCATCTTGCAACTATGTCACAATTATTCAGTTTGAGTGACAATGAATATGAGAATTTGTCAAATTTCATGGGTCACACTCCAGGAATTCATAAAAAATGTTACAGGCTACCCGATGATGTTTACCAAACAGCAAAACTCTCTAAATTGCTGATTTTAATGGAAAGGGGAGAGGCACGAGAGCATAAAGGAAAGACTTTAGATGAAATTCAGTTAGATCTAGAAGAGAATTTGCTGAATAACGAAAATAGTGATGGCAACTGCGAAGACGATAAAGAGAAAAATAGTGATGAAAATATAGTTGAGAAAATGTGTGTTCAGATTAATAAAAACAAAGAAAATGAAAAGATAAAAGAAAATGAACACATAAATGTTGAAAGAAATAGTAAAGGGACAAAAAGAGTTCTAATACCCTGGACAAATGAGCAAAAAGAAGTTGTTAAAGCTTTTTTTGGAAATAATATAAAAAAAAGGAAACCACCCAAAAGAAAGGAGTGTCAGGAACTCAAAGAGTTGTATCCTGATCTTCTAAAGAATAAGGACTGGCTCAAAATTAAAGTTTTCATTCAGAACCTTTATTCAAAGAAATGAACCAGTGTAAAGATTGAAAATAATATATAATACATATGGTTTTACGTTTTTTGATGTACCTTTGGCCTTCTTACTTTTGTTAATTTCAAATGAATAAAAAATACTGAAACGTGTTAATTTATTGTAAACAGTTGATAAAATATGAACAGAAAAGTTTTTCTTATATTCACCACTAGATGTACTGGTATGCCTTTAGGTTATTCAACAATTAGAACATTCAACAAAGTAGCAACTTCATTCAAAAACTTGAATGTACAATCTGAAACTAATACTTCAATCTCATTTTGTGTTTCCTTTTGGTTATTCCTTTTGTTATCCTTGCTCACTATTCTTTTCAACAGCTCCGAAATTTTTACATCAACAGAAAGACCATAAATCTTAGCATGACAAAATAACTCATTGTCACTTCCAGTACATTATCAGTTTATATTATTTGTGGAGTTGTTCATATATCTCTTCATGATAAAAAAAAAATTTTTGAATATTATATTCATTCATCGTTAAATGAGTAAAAAAAATTATGTTGAACGGTTCTATTGACAAGTGAACTAAAAACTAAAAAATGATTAGGAAGGTCCTAGGTAGCAGTCATCACACCAGTCTTCTCAGCAATATACGGTATTGATCAGATGAAAAAAATAATAAAATCGTTGGGCGTGGTATTTACATATCTTCCCAGATTACGCTACGCCCAACGATTTTTTAATTTTTTTATCTGATCAATACCGTAGACTGCTGAGGAGACAGGTATGATGACTGCTACCTAGGACCGTCCAAATTATTTTTTTAATTTTTTGTACATTTTTCAGTAAATATACGTACATACATACAAAACATACTAAAAATAACAAAACTGAAATATTTGGATGGGTTACATGAAAAAAAATTAACATCGAAATTGAATGAAAAATTTATAAAACTAACAACGCCAATTTGTAAAGAAAACAAATTATTGTGATCTGAGATGAAAATAAATGGGTTGAACAATAAGTTAAACGTCAATTTTATGCGAACAATAAAAATAAAACAAATATATGAAAATTGAAACACGAAACCAAAATAATAAAGATGAATGAAATGAAGCAATGAAAAAATAAAAATAAGAAAAAATTAACCTTAATAAATGTCTTTTTAATGTAAATAAAATGCCTAATCAAGCTCTAATTTGATCTTCTAGATTCACTTTTCAGTAAATCTGAAATGGAAGCGACGGGCGATATGTACATATTCTGAAGCTGAAATCAATTTGATTGATTCATTAAATTCACACTCAAATACAAATTCATATTACTTTTTTAAGTAATAATCCCTTAATATTTTCATTGTAACCCATTTCTACTTTTTTTGAACTGCACCTTATTCTAATTAGATATTTTGAATATTGTTTTTCATTTAAAATATTCAAACAACGACGATCTACAAACCGAGAAAAAACGAATTTAAATCTTGGATTTACAGAACAGGTTCCTCTAAATAGACTAGAATACCGCCAAAATATTTAATTTTCAAAAACTCAACTATTACTGATTCAATATTCATTTTCTACATTTGAAATAATAGAGTATCTAATTCTAGTTTATTTATTAAATTTTCTAACTTCATTATAACAAATAAATTTTGATAAAACTCAAACTTTCATTTTATAAATTTTAATTTAAAATTTTTATTTTTACCAATTAATTATCACTAATTGAATTTTATCATTTGTATAACCGCAACTGCTGGCATACATTTTATTAATATTATTTTTCATTATTAAATTTAAATTTATTTAATATTTAATATTACTTATTGCAAATTATTTTTATTTGAAAAATGTATCCGCTTAAATTTAAAAAAAAACTCATATTGTTGACTTGAATCAAATCTATTAAAATTTTGATAAAAATCAAAAATTAAATTTTTTGTTTTTATTTTTTTGGTTTAAAATTTAAATTTTCAACTTGAAAAAATTTTTTTTTAAATAACTTAATAATTCAAACTTAAAATAAATCTTATTAGAATTCCTTATTCCAAATTTTTATCTCTCATATTAAAAAAAGTTGATCAAAATTAAATTAATAAATTATCTAATTCATTTCTCTATTCTTTTAAGTTATTTACAAAGTAAAATTCAAATTATCTATATAATTATTTATCAAGTGATTTCACTAATAATTTGAATTCTTATTTATATAATAGTTCGTCAAGTAGCTCCGCTAACACTTTCAATTACCCTTTTTAAATAAAAATGTCTCCAAAATTCTATATATTCAACAATCCTGCTAGCTCCACTAACACTTTCAATTATCCCTTTTTAAATAGAAATTTTTGAATAGAAATTTCCCCAAAATTATATCTGTTCAACAATCGTGCTAGCTCCGCTAACACTTTCAATTACCCCTTTTTAAATAGAAATTTCTCCAGTTAGCTCCGCTAACGCTTTCAATTGCCCTTTTTAAATGGAAATATCCCCAAAATTTTATCCATGAGTCTCAAGTAGCTCTGCCAACTATTCCAATTATTTCTATTTTGAATAGAAATTTCACCAAAATTCTATCTATTTAACAATATCGAGTAGCTCCGCTAACATTTTCAATTATACTTTTTTAAATAAATAATAATAAATAAGATTAATCTTTATCTTTCCTCTTGAAGATGATCACTTGGTGATCGAAACACGTGTCGAGGTGTTAAAATAACGATTTGGTGTTGGGAAAAAACTCCAGTAATATTCATTACTATACCAAATGTTCCAAACAGTGCATCACATCCTAATTTTAAATAGAAATGTCTCCAAAATTCTATATATTCAACAGTCTCAAGTAGCTCCGCTAACACTTTCAATTATCCCTATTTTAAATGGAAATTCCGCCAAAATTGTATTTATTCAACAGTTTCAAGTGTCTCCGCTAACATTTTCAATTATCCCTATTTTAAATAGAAATTTCTCCAGAATTCTATCTATTCATCAGTCCCAAGTAGCTCCGCTAACACTTTCAATTATCCTTATTTTGAATAAAAATTTACCCAAAATTCTATCTATTCATCAATCTCAAGTAACTCCGCTAACACTTTCAATTATCCCCATTTTAAATAGAAATTTCCCCAAAATCATATCTATTCATCAGTTTAGGAAGATTAATCTTTATTATTCCTCTTGAAGATGATCACTTGGTGATCGAAACACGTGTCGAGGTGTTAAAATAACGATTTGGTGTTGGGAAAAAACTCCTGTAATATTCATTAGTACACCAAAGGTTCCATTAGGTTTAAAATAGAAATTTATCCAAAATTATATCTATTTAACGGTCTCAAGTAGCTCCGCTAACATTTTTGATTGTCCTTATTTTAAATAGAAATTTTCCCAAAATTCTGTTTATTGAACAGTCTCAAGTAGCCCCGCTAACATTTTCAATTATCCCTATTTTAAATAGAAATTTTCCCAAAATTCTCTGTACTCATCAGTCCCAAGTAGCTCCGCTAACACTTTCAATTATCCTTATTTCAAATAGAAATTTTCCCAAAATTCTATCAATTCATCAGTTTAGGAAGATTAATCTTTATTTTTCCTCTTGAAGATGATCACTTGGTGATCGAAACACGTGTCGAAGTGTTGAAATAACGATTTGGTGTTAGGAAAAAACTCCAGTAATATTCATTACTACATCAAAGGTTCCAAACAGTGCATCACAAGCCCATTCATAAAGTTTAAACTTTTTTTAGAAATAATGACTTGAAAAACTATAATACTACAAGATAGAGCTTCCCCCTTGATAGAACAATTAACTTATTTTCATGATCATACATTAATAATTCTAATTATTATTTTTGCATTACTGTCAATTAATAATAAGATTATTTTTAAATGAATTTTCACATTGATACTTATTAGAAGGACATACTATTTAAATTATTTGGACTATCTTACCTACAATTACTTTAATTTTATTGCTATTCCTTCCATACGTTCAATTTACATTTGAGATGAAAAAATAAAAATAAGAAAAAATGAATGTAGAGATTCCAAACCAAGCTTTTTCACGACACGTTCCGATTATTAGTAGCCACAATCGTCCTCAAATAAAAATTGATGAGCATTTCATTTTCATTTTTTATATTACTTTTTCACTTATTGTTTGAACCATTTATTTTCATTTCAGCCCACAATAATTTGTTTTCTTTAGAAATAAGGTCGGTAGCCGGGCGGTTCGACGTGGGTGCTTTGTTCACTCTCTCAATCGACCGATGGTTCAAGCCGCAGGCTGAACGATCGATTTTCACTTGCTATCGTCCAACACGTGTTAGGAATCATACGTTAAATGGTAAGACTTTGTCAGTCCTTAGCTCGCACAAGTTTCGACTTCTGAGGGTCAACGGAAAAATATATTTTAAACATACGTATTTAAGTGGTCTAATATTTTTTCAATTTCCTTCTAATTGTTCATTTAATTTAATTTCTCTTCCCATTTTTGATAAGTATTTTTCTGTAACTATCTCATGAATATTTTGGACCACTTCCTTTATTCATCCAAATAACTTAACTATTGACATGAATGACTCCTAAGAATTTCGCTCACTCAATTAGATAAAATTTTGTACTGAATTTGGAAGTTGGATTGCTTTTTAAAAATTATTCTTCATTTCTATTCATAACTTTTTCACAAAATTTTCATAAAACTTGTTCATTTTTGTCCTAACATAATGAATGAGAGTCGTAAAATCTAAATTTAAATTGGTATCTTACGATTTGATTCTTTGGCAACATCGCGGATGCAAAATAGTTGTTATGTACAAATAATATACATTTGCGGATGCAAAAAAGTGCTAGGCATGTGAACAAAATATACAGGAAGGAGTCAATACGGATAGTGAAGCGAAAGGAAGCAAAATCACTTGAAAGTGAAAAAATCGTATATTTTTTTTTTGAAAATAGAGAAATATAAAATAGTGTCTCGTTTTTGAAATAACATAAATAATCAATATACGCAATTATATTCATCCTAAAAACATTATTTCTGGTGGACGCAAAATGCTTTGTCTGCGAAAGGACGCAAAATGCTCGCGGGATG
>WOGL01002036.1:0-10442 GCA_015342145.1 Leptinotarsa rubiginosa | reverse complement strand
CACTCGCCAAAGAAAATGGTTGGAATATCGAAATAGATGATTCGGATTGCGATTATAATAAGGAAGTTAGGGCAATCAATGGAACGCTTGACAACATTGGAACTCTTTTTAAGAATTTTGCAAGATCGGCTATAGGTAGCTTGTTTTTGCGTTTGCCATCAAGAATAATTAATATAACCGAGTGTGTCAAAAGATTGAAATTGAGATTTCTTCTAAAATTTCTTTCTAAAGATTTCTTCTAAAAATGAAACCTATACAAATGCCCCTACGCCTGCGCCAATTACGGTAGCTATTTATAAAGGGGGTGTTACTTCGTCAAGAAAGTAGAGGAATTAGTAGAAGCGCGCAGAGTCGGTGAATCCGATTTTTTTTTCTGGCAGATGTTTGGATTGGTGGCATTATGCTGAACCATTCGTATTTGACTAAGATGCTTCAGTGCAAAAGTTGAAAATCTATTTCTTACCTTGAGATAATGATGATAATTTTTGGAAAACCATTGAAAATTGTAATCTACGTAATAATGAATCAGTTACAATTTTTATTGCCAAATTGGAGAGTTATTTTCGCCGATTACAATAATAAATCGAATCAAAAAGGTATGTCAGAGGTGGGAAGAGGTATTTGCAGCCTCAGTAAAATAAGCATTCTTACAGCCAGCCTCTCTGCACTGATGAACATAACACAATGGTGTGGTAATGCCTGAAGAATTGAAGAAATTGGCGGACCGGAATATATACTGGGGCTCTGGTTAGTCAGGAATAACATACAGAATATTTACAGGACTACTCACCAAAGACGGTCTTTTTAGAGGGCACCCCAACAAAATAGGGTTGTGAAACGGAAATATGAACTGCAAACAATGCAAAAAATGACAGAGAAAGCTTGTTATGTTTTTAGCGAATGTGAGACTCTGGATGCCAGAAGGCAAATAAAATAGGTGATAACGTAATGAGCTCCTGATACTGAAGTCAAGAAAACGTTGAGAATCACTCGAATAAAATATTAAGAGGTAGCAATGAAACAAACCTTAATTTTTGGTGAAGCATATCTATCAGAAAAACAAGTATAAGTTTGTGATAACTAGTGACAAATATATTTTTCTGTTATAGTGCAGAAGGAATGGAGAAATCCATTATTCAGCTATCAAATTTCCCAACTACAAGATATACTCGGTTATACATCTCATCGTTTATGGCCTAGACCAGGATACCTAATAAGATCAGAATGATGTTATTGCAAAGACTTTCATTCAAACTATCAACTTACATTCTGAAATAGTATATCGATGAAATACATCATGGACCATATTATTTCAGTTGTTCTAAACAATATGTTGAGATCTCCAACAGTCTACGACTTACCATTCCGCAGACATGATAGAACATCTGTCAAAAAATGTATCTGTTTTCATCTGAGGAGCATTTTACAAGTGAATTTTATGGGTTTTCTGAAGGTAATAATTTCCGAAACGTTATCCGTTTTGAAAAAGATAAGTAATGAAATTTCATTGTTTCTATTATTTATTTTCATTTGTAGGCAGAATTTGTAAATACAAGTTACTGACTAATTGGAATCTTCAGTGGTTTATATTACGTAGTAACTTTTTGGGATGAACTTTTCAGTTTACTCTTTGATATACTTAGGCAGATACTTTTTTGATTCAGCTTTATTTATTCTTCAGAATGTAGAATGTTGAATATCCAAAAACAGAAAGAAACTTTGACTCCTCCATGAAAAATGTCTTACAAAGAATAAGATACAACATGTTTACCCTTCACTCATTTTAAAACTTGACAAATCTCCCTCGATAACATTTTTCGGTGAATTTTCATATGAATTTTCAACACACCTTATTTTTTGGAATTCACATGAAGTAGAAACGATTGCTCATAACAAATTATGATACGACATAACCGTTTTTCCATTTGATCTGAATACTTCTTCATTTCTAATGTCTCTATCTATTATGTACCATATTCATATAACTCATCATTGAATTATATTTTATTGAAATAATAACCATATATAAATGAATCAGTCTTTTTTATTTTATTTTTGTAGTGTTACAATTACAGCTAATAATAAATAATGACCAAAATAATACGACTGTCTAGTAGACGAATTACAAAAGTCTTCTTGACATAAAATACATTCTTTCAATGTCATGCTTTTTTTGCCAGATTGACAAATAATAACCTCTTCTTTCAGAGCACATCTTCTTGTATATAAAGTGTCAGATGAATTTTCTGGAAAAAAAAAGTGTGTTCAATATTTGATGTGAAGGGTAATAATGATACGAATGATTATATTTTTCCTTGAGTTCATATATTTTCCACTATTACTTAGTTCGGTAGTGTAAAAATAGTCGAAAGGAATCAAAAACCATCCGAGAAGTCAATTGCTATTCATTTATCTTCAGATTCTTCTGTTGAAAGATAATTAATTCTATAGCTCAGAAGCCTTGCAGGGCCGTCTTGCAAGGCAGCACTGTTTCTAAATGAAATATATCTTATCGGAGGTACCCGACAGGGCCAAAAGTGCAGCTTTTTGAACCAATATTGTGAATCGTCGTTCATCTTAGACAAACAAGCTTTTAGTTTTGATTCAAAACCATGGCGTCTTTGCAGAGGAAGTCGACATATTCACCTCTTCTTCAGGATTGTTTTTATTAAAAATCGACAATACAAGTAAAGTTCTGGCGAAACAGGAAAGATTATAATTTGAAGTGTGTTGACATGTTCTCAGTTCAATTTTTTTCATATATCTGAATACCGTTAATCTTTTGTATTTATATTACAGACGATAGAACTTTTCTTGTAGTCAGTTTCGGTGTTAAGGATCATCTCAGTCAACAAATTTCATTCCCTTCGTAATAACACCACGAAAGAATGAATTGAATATGTGATTCGACCGTCATTCTGCTTGTAGACTCCGATAGCATAGTTGATAATAGCCTCTATCTAGAGAACAAAGGGGCCTGCTTTGAATTCCGGTCGGGTAACATTTTTTCAGTTCAGTTTTTGTTTCATATGTCTACATACCGTAAATTTGATATTTCGTATTTCTAGCTAATTCCACGTTTGCTATCTGGGAAATAGTAAGACTGACAAGGTTGGTAAATCTAAAGAAAACATTTTTCCTATACCATAACAAAATCACTCTTTGGACGTGCGTTTCACTAACCAAGTTAGCATGATCAGAAGATGATGAAGACTGAATTTCTATATTTAAGGGGGTAGTGTTACAGTGCTCACATTGCTAATTTGGTAGTCATTGTAGAATTACCGAATAAAACGAACTGGTTAACAAATGCATTTCAAGTTTCCTATATAATTGTGGAACTAGAAAATAAAGACTTCCTCAATTCTCACAATTCATAAGAAATAATTGTTAAATAACCCAGATCTTGCATAATTATGAGTAGTCGATCCTTCTGATCGTCAAATTATATCCAGCTATCAGAACTCTCCTTACAACGTATATTATACGAGTTTGTCACCTCTTTTTCATAATTTTTATATTACATAAGTCTGTCAGATGAAAGGAACAAGAGTTCTCTCTTTTCTTGATCGCTCCTTTATCAATGCTAACCTCTGGCAGAAGCACGTGCTTCATTACACATTTATATGATTTTTGAGCTGACAAAGAAAACACAAATAGAATTGCTGCATTTTTATCATCTCCAGGATAAGATATGATTCTTTAATTATAGATTTTGCGCCTAAGGTAAGAGAACTGCTGCTTTAACGTCCTACCTAGTTCATTTGCCTGCTTGCACACCGTAGATTTTTTCCATTAACGAGCTATTGCATCCACACGAACAACAAACCTCAAAATAGAAACTTGTGCGAGCTAAGGACTAACGAGGTCTTACCTTTTAACGTGTGATTCCTAACTCGGGTTGGACGATAGCAAGTGAAAATCGAGCATTCAGCCTGTGGCTTGAACCATCGACTCACACATCGGCCGATTGACTGAGTGAACAAAGCACCCACGTCGAACTGCCCGGCATCGACCGAGAAGAGTTCAGATAGCTTGATATTATGAATAATTTGATGTTCAGAGAGATCCACCACTCATAATTATACAAGGTCTGGGATATTAAACAATTTGTTCTGAAGAATTGAGAAAATTATTCAAGTCTTCATTTTCTGGTTTCATAATTGAATAAATAATTGAATAAAATAAAACATGCATTTGTTAACCAGTTCGTTTCAGGTGGTACTTCTACAATGATTACCAAATTGAATGTGTGAGCACTATAACACCTTCCTTTCCTAGCAAAAAATGTTTTTCTATAAGAAAACATTTTCTTCAAAGGATTTGATCTGGCTGTGAGAATATATACATGTGAGAATATATTAAATGCACTAATACGTATATGACTTGCCAGTTAACAAATATATACAAAGTAGGTAACTTCATTACAGAAAAATGTGGAAAGAGAAACATGAACCGGAGAATGAGCTTTAAGGTGCTGCAGATTTTTCCGGACTTGTTCTTCAATTAGTAAGACCACGGTTGCAGCACCGTATGCACTGTAAACGGGCATATATACGTGAGAGCTGATTTAAACGTAGACCGTTTCGCTGCGTCAAAAATTGTGTAATTTTTTCTCCATACGGTTTGATCGACAGAATAATGATTGTCGCTTCTTCGAAGATTGTAAATACTAATCCCAGTTAGTGTCGTTAGTCACACACGCAAAAATCATGGTTTCCACGACCTGATGGACTTGTGTAACTGGGTGGGGCTGGGGGTGATAATTTGAAATGAATATCATTTCGATTCCGTATTCGATAGCTTTATTCTGAAATAATTTCGCTTTGAATTGTTTTTCATTTCCCGCAAAGCTTTTTTTCTGGAGCACCGAAGACGAGTCTTATTTGTTCTTCGAGTGACCTACTTAGAAAAATTACCGAAAAAAATGATACAGAATTTTCATTCATACTCAGAGCTTGCCATGAATTCAACTACAATACATACTATTTAACGCATACCTATTAAACATATTGAATACTCGTAGGTTATGTGGCTCTCTCGAGGGCTGCCTCACGTTAACATGCTATCCTACCAAACAATATTATTTTTCCTGAAATTTTGCCGTCATTGCTCTCAATTCTCCTGACATTCGCTTAAGACGGATAGATTGAATGTTCCATAATTCTAATTCAAACTCTTCAATCAACCACTGCCTCTCAGTTACAGACATAATCAAAAACAATAACATCACTATTTTCCAACATTACATTATCTGAATTTCAAATGCATCTCTATCAGAGTTATTAAATGATTCATGACGAATACTATTGCATTATTTCGTTGACTGTGTCCTATAATTGCTTTTTTCCTGTTTTCGAAAGTTCCAAAAAAGCGAAAAAGCTTGCTTATCAAAAATCTAAATCTATTCACAATAAACTCACTCTAATTATTATAACATAACAATGTAATATATTCGATACCTACATGCTACTAATACTTACTTTCAATAGTTGTGAGGCAGCGATATATATCTTCACTTGCATGCCTCATTGATTTTCCGCTGATAGTAAACACAGAATTTTGACAGTCTATTGCTTTGATTTGTTGGCTTCGAATAGGATCCCCACATCCTGCATCTGACAATGTACATTCGAAACATTTCAGCGCATCCACTGTGAAAAAAATTGTGAAAAAATTGTTAAACAAGTGAACTTATGAGACAATTGATATTAACTGTTGTGTTGTCTCGTTAGGGATAAATAAAATTGTAGAGTGCATTTCCACCAAATAATAGTGCTTTAAGTTTTTAACCTCCAAATTTTTCAAAATTGTCATTGTTTTCCAATGTTTAACTATACTGTCAAACTGAAAAAACATTTTTAAGTTCATTCATTTGTTTTCAGGAATTCTGCAAATGATTATTTAACTATTGACTCTATGACAAATTTCATAAATATTTTTTATAGTAGGTATTCATTGAGATCTACAAATTTATTTCGATGGTAATTGTGGATTCGGATTATTCTTTAAACGACATTTTTTGTGAAGGACTTAATATTTTATACTGCTTTTTTGGGTTTATAACCTTCCACAATCTGAAAAAATGGAAGCTCAGGCAATAGGGAGTTTTCTGAAGTGTAGTAAAGGGCAAACTGAAAAGTCCACCCCGGAAAGCTACTGCGTGATATAAACTACTGGAAAGTCCAATTACTCAGTAACTTGTCGTATTCAAAAATTTTGCCTAAAAATTGAAAAAATTGAATATTGGTACTTAGCTTTCTTATGTGGTTAACGTTTCAGAAAACAATCCTTTTCCGTTTTCAAAACCTGTAATCGAAACCTGTGAATACAGGTTATGTAAATGGAAAAGTATTGATTTCCGAAACGTTAACCACTTAAGAAAGCTGAGTATCAATATTAAATTTTTCCAATCGATTTTTTTTTCAATCTGTAGGCAGAATTTATGAATACGACAAATTACTGACTGATTGGATTTTTCAGTGGTTTATATTACGCAGTAATTTTACGGGGTGAACTTTTCAGTTTGCCCTTTAGTACACTTCAGCAGATTCTCTATTGATTCAGCTTTCATTTTTTCAGATTGTGGAAGGTTATAAACCCAAAAAATATAATAAAATGGATTTGGATTATTGTAACTTTTCTGAGAGAATATTATTTTTACAAATTTAAACCATTTTCAGAACTGCACCAGTGTTTTGTTCTTTAGGAACATAAAATGTTTTATAAGTTTTTTGTTTTCAGCTTTCAGTTAAAACTTGCCACACAGATACGGTGACGAATAATAATTTTGAGAAATATTTTTAATCTATTCAAAGAAAAACTCATTATTTTTTATGGGATTTCAAATGAAAATTTTAGATATCTCCAACCTTTCAAAGTATAGGATTGTTGCGACTGATAACAACATTTCCTTAAATAGAGCTGATAATAAAGTGTTTTTTCATAAACTACACTTTATGATCTGATCTTCACAAACTTTATTTGACATATCACGATATGTTTCGCTATCACAGTAGCTTTTTCGCAGGCAATGACAATACTACAAGTTGATTCCATTATATACCTTGATTTTTTATCCTCCACGTAATTATAAGTCAGAGATGCCTACGTATGTACTTCTTCGATCATAATTACATAAAGCATCTACTCAACTGTAATATACCTATGGTATATCCTCAAATTATAATTAGCTAAAGCATATTATACGAATTCTGCATCAATAATTCAATTTCGGTTTCTAAGAAAACAAGTTCAGTAATGGTGATCTATTGAAATCCAATTGGTCATCCAGTAAAATGTATTGCAATAATAAAAAAATGTTGGGATGTTGTTTATAGAATTTTTCAAGGTGAAAAATTGTATCTGTCAAAAACATATGCAGTAATTTGGGAGCTACACATGAAATTATACTTTTCCTATAAATATCGATATTTTGTGTACTATTTGAGTTACAATGAAATTATAACTGACTATTTTGCACACTTCTATGAGAAAAAGAAGAAACATGTATAATTTCGTCACTCTAAGTTCAAGAAGAAAATCGAAAAATTGCTAGAAAAACAGCTTTTCCATTTTTCGGTTCATTTAAAAAAGCTATTTCTGACGGACCGACGGACCGATACTGAATCATACACCGACTGACTGATGATGAACAGACACAGACGACAGAATTTCCCGAAAATTTTATTTGGCAGTATAGGAGTAGTATGTAACTGTATTAGGTTCATCTTCAAGACTCCAATGTGAAGTAGAAGACTAAATCTTTGAACCCTGCCGATGATCGTGGTAGAGTTTCACATATCGGTGAATAGCTAAATTGATTTTTCACGATTTCATTGATACTTATAAGAACCATCACTACTTTTGGTTATTAGAATCAATCCTGTTCAAGAGAACATCCTTTAGTATTTATTCAAAAATAAGTTCCTGTTGATAATGTCCATTTATCTGACATCCTGTTGTAGTGTTGCAACGTTCTAAAAATAGCACCACCGATCCTCACGATCGGTTAAACGGAAATTGAAAATATTGGTAAAAAGTTAATGATAACATGTACACCACATGGAAGCGGGTTTTTCAGATAACATAATTTTATTTGCAACTCGGAACTTATTTCAATAGAAGTGTTATACAATTCACAATTAACATAATTAGTGATGTTGATAAAATTCAGTTCTTTCTGAAAACTATTTATTCCCAAAGAATAAAAGAACACAGGAGTAGTTTTTTGAATGTGAAGACCAATTCAACATTTGCAGAGGGGAGGGGAATGAGTTCAACCACGACTATGAAGTATTACATTTGGAAGAGAAAGCTTTGAAACCCGATTTTTTGCGATGCTTGGAAATTATTAGATTCGAGAAATCTGTGAGTTTACTGAATCACCAAATAGAATTGAATTCGTTCCCTCTTCTGAAAGTGTAAATTGCTCGAGAAATTTTTTATCAGTTCATTACATGTCCATTCAATTAGTTGGTAAAAATTTTCTTTTCTGACGTTCAAATTTTCAATTAGTTTCTACCTCAACTCAGGCATCTTCCCTTCTGTGGTCGCTCCTGATGGATAGTCTGCTTAATGTCCTCGTTAGAAGAGAAGTAGATCTGCAAGCTTATGCCGATGACCTTATCAGCTTGGCAAGGTCCACGTCGGGAAGGGTAGCGTATAATATCCTCCAAAGTACGATGGACGTGGTTCACAGTTGGTGCCAGAGGGAGCAGATGACTGTCAATCCCAGCAAAACTGTAACAATCCCCTTCACAAGGAGGAGAAAATGGGACGATTTAAAGCCACTTTCCCTTAATGGTGAGGTCATTCCATTTGGAGCGGAGGTGAAATATCTTGGCATTGTCCTTGATAAGAAACGTTCATTTGGAAAAAGTTTTACACAAATCCAGACTGTCCCTATGGACATATCGAAGGATTTGTGGTGAAACTTGGGGTTTAGGTCCGAAACAAATCCATTGGATATATGTGATGATTGTCAGACCAATGATCACTTGGTGATCACCTGGTGGCCGAAGGCTTTACAGAAAACTGCTCAGGCGAAGCTCTCTGGCTTACAGAGACAAGCTTGTCTGACTATCTGTGGTGCCATCAGTACCACTCCGTCAGCGGTCATGAAGCTCCTTCTAGAACTACCTCCTCTCCACATTTTTCTGAAGAGAGAGGCTAGATGAATTGCATATAGACTTGTGAATATCGCCAACTGCACAAAGCAATCTAATGCAGAGTACACGAGACTACTGGCTGATACTGGAACTCATAGCATTCTGGGATTGATCTCTGACATTATGGCTCCAACTGTCAACGAAGAACTGCCTCATATTTCAATATAGACTTGAATAAAGAATCTTTGCACTCTCAAATTTGGAATGAAGTCATTAATTCCTACGATCTCAAAATCAATATTTCAGATGCTACTAGAATATTTTCCAATTCATCTAGTTGCATTGACAATATTCTGACAGCTCTCACCTTTGACGTGAGAGATGCCGGAGTGATAGACCTTTGCATCTCGGATCATTTAGGGCAATACATAGATATTGCGTGTGAAAGAGATAACCAGGATTCCCCTCAAGTTACTAGACCAGTAACTAAAAGTGATATTCAGAAACTTCACCGAAGTCTCATGGAAACTGATTTGGATTTTTGCTCAAATACAGCAAAAAAGTCAGCAAACTCCTTTGCAGATTATCTCACACAACACACACTTTAGTATGTAAACACTTTCCAGAAAAAAAAACGAAAAATAGTGAATAAACCACTGTACAATTTTTCAATGACCATCTCAGGGAGCTAAAGAAAAAAGTTCAAGCCATGAAAGTTGTCTCAGATTGCACAGGCACTGATGTAGACAAGCTTGCTTATAGGAAAATTTAAAATCACTATCTTTCAGAAATTACTACTGCAAAAAGGAATGTGTATGGCACTTTTGTTGCTACTTCAAATAATAAGAGTAAAGACTGCTGAAAGTTAATTAATTTTGAGCAAAATGAAACAAAACCTCATGTTTCTCCCAATGACAATACAATAAAGGCAAATGAGTTTAATAACTTCTTCTCTATGGTTGCAAAAAACATCATCATGAAGCGATTGATTTTTTAGATCCCAACTTGAAACCTCAGCATTCATTTTTTCTTGAGTCAGTCACAACAAACGAAGTGTTGTTCGCAATCAAAAATCTAAAAAAATCCTCTAGCCTTGATGTATATTTTTTAAATAGCAAAATACTGAAGGAGATAACGGAAGTGATAATAAATCCACTGACGGAATGATTAACATTTGTTTTACTGATGGTGTATTTCCCGGTGCCTTTAAAATATCTAAAGTTGTTCCCATTTTCAAAAAAGGTGACAGATATCTTCCTGACAACTACAAACCTATCTCCATAATACCAATTCTATGAAAAATTATTGAGATCATTCTGAAGAATCGGCTGT
>WOGL01002035.1:0-10443 GCA_015342145.1 Leptinotarsa rubiginosa | reverse complement strand
TATTTTTTGGACAATTACACTTGTTTGCAGCTTGTTGTAAATTCATGTACCTTCCAATGTCTAGATTGACCGGATTACAACGGACATCGATGTTTCGGAGTAACATACTTGCTTTATTGTCTCCTCAGCATCAATCTGGATAATATTATAATTCAATCCATCAATGAAATTACGACTTTATATCCATTTGATTCAATCCTAACCATAGGAATCTTATCTTGAGCAGCCTCATCGAAAATATAACATCATCTACGAATATGACCTCCCCGTTTGTTGTTCAGGTGTTCATATGATTAGGAAAAATATGTCGTTATAATCGCATTTCCGTTTCAATTTCTGTCCTTCCAGTGAAACTGCAAGTGTTATTTCCGACAATTTCATGCAGCGTTGACGTAATATTCGAAAAATTAGATCTTATCTGCCAGTCGCTGTTGTGAACAGGATGGTAGAGTATAGAAATTGTACGGATCCTCCCAAATACTCTCATTAAATATGAATTATGTCGTGCGTCGACTAATAACCTACGAGGAACATTTCAAGTTACTTAGCACATTATTTATTCGAATTAATAACGAATTTGAATCTATTAGGAATAAAGAAACGATTTAAATGCTAATTCGTAATGAACTCGTCTTGTATTTCACTGTCCGAACCAGGTAAATTTTCTAATGGATGGTTCACCTGTTGTTTGTGTACAAGAGTTCCACATTTTTCCAGTGTATGAACATTATTCATAGTAGTACTTGATAAATAGATATATGTCATATTGTGAAAGGGATCTCTCTTTCAGGATTTCTGTTACCACCTGCCAATATATAACTTTCGCAGTTAGATAGTCACTGACAATGATGAACAATGATTCTCAATTAGTGGACCATTTTTCTGTGTGATTTAGGCTCATTGTATATATATGGAAAACTATCCTGATCTGCCCTAGTTTCCAAAAGACATGCACTCTTCTATAGAACCACATTGAACTATCGAAGCTATCAGAAGGCTTATTTGGCAGAGGACACAGGAAGGGTTAAGGGAGCAATGTCCTGCTGAGAATCAGATTTTAGACCAATAACAAAATCGTCAACATCGACAGCAGTAACAACATTGGGAATCATCAGCTCTGAGGGATCTACCATATCGTTTGATAGAAAAACTCAGATGGAAAATCAGAGAGCAACTAGATCAAGAAAAATTTCCAATGCCTAAAGTCATTATTGAGACACTAAAAGCTCAAAACATTTTACGGAAGGATAAAGCGCAAGCAAAGAAAACGCCATTATTGTTATACTAGAGGTGTTTTCAGTCGCAGACCCAGGACAGAGATAGCAACCTGTCTAGGAACCTATGCGACCTATTTCAAGCGGAAATTTACGCTATTGAATTGTGTGCGGAGAGATTGGAAGAATCCTATCTCATACACAAGTCAATAAAAATATTCTCGGGTTAATGATGTAATACTACATTTTTTTAACTGTTCCATAAGTTGGATGCATGAAAATCTAATACTGTTCACTTTCGCTGTGATACAATCTCGACTGGTTGAGACACTAGTTGAACACTCATTATTGTATAATTGATTCAGCAGAGTTGTGAAGTCAGTCTCACGGATTGGCAAACTATGGATACCTCTTGATGATTTCTGATTCCAATTTGATTTTCAGATCTGATACTGCTCCAATCAACAACCTCACACACATTGTTTTTTACATTTCGTTCCTTCTAAACACTTTATAGTGGGTGCCAATGACTCTGATGATGTGATACCACAGGCTTCTGGTTGAATCTTCAAGGATTGGCTCACTCCACGGCGTTTATTCATCCTTCGAAGCTTAATACCAAACAGTTGTTGGACTACAGTAGGGATGAACCACGATGTCTAACAGGCCTTCTTACAGGTCACTGTCATTTGAATAATCATAAGCAGAGACTCGAACTATCGGAAGACAGGTTTTTAGAGTTCGGCAGAGCCGTACTCTTACTGTCTGACATGGAACACCACCTACCATACAGTGGAATGTTTCCGTAAATCTGTGATTCTGTCTTTGAATCTCCGTATTGTTCCAAGTTGCACAACCAGAGCTTTCGATTTGATATAGCCCCGAAAGAAAGAATGACAGGCCTTAAAACTGTTTAGCGCACTATCTTGTTGGAAAACAACTAGATTTTAGAATTTGTCTTGATTGTTGGCCACATATTCTTGAATCTTTGGGTGAATGAGATTTTGAAGCATTTTCAAATATAACTCATCAGTCAGATTTTTACATAGATATATGGGACCAAAAATATAATTCTCCAATATTCCTGCAAGACATTTGTTTTCTCAGGGTTCATGACCAGTGTCACACATGTTGGTAGCTGACATTTTCATTCAGTACAAAACTACAACTACAGATGCCACGATATCTATCTGTTTCTGATCTGAGGAAGATTTTCTTCCAGATCTTCGAGCTCTTGCTACACTTCCAGTTGTTTGAAAATTCTCAGCAGTTGGACAAGCATATTGAACAACAAGAATTAGTTATTTGTTTTCGGATTTGAGTTCCCGAAAAATGCGGATTTCTATTTGTGAAGGTTGCTTTATACCAGTTATCGTAGCATCAAACCATCAAGAAGCGAATTACATGAGAGTAATGATTAACCTGAAATTAACTTGCAACATCATCATAACAAGAAAAGTCTGAAGTTTAAGATGAAATCGGAATAAAGATGGTTCATTGGTTCTAACCGAAGACCTTCCTGTTTGGAAATCATAATTGTTAGATTCAGATAGGTTTTTGTCTGGAAACAGGGAGTTTGGGAATTTTTGCCAATCAGAAATCGGAAATATGCTCTAAAAGTGGAGCCTCTATAAAATCTATAAAAGAGAGACAAATCTCCAACCCTTCTTCGATGTTCCAGGCGATCAAGGTTGCACGTGATGTTCGCGTCCAAAAAATATTTGATCTGAGCTTCATGAAGCATCAAAAGTTGCTGATATGTGTACAGTTTTTCGGTTCGGAACAGTGTGCCAAGCTTTCAAGAAACAAACTTTGCAATTCCACCAACATGATTGTGCCAAGGCATATTGGTGTACGTTTCAACTCCTACCAAACTTTTCGAAGCAGGAAGCGGAATGGTCTATCCTGCCATTATATCTGGTTCGAAAACATTCATCATTCTTCAGAAAACCGATGCCTGACTTTTCGTAGCACTGAATTGAACCTATTTACTTCACTGCAATTTGAAATCACCTCCAGATGCTAAGCAACCTCCTGCTGCCAGTGGGTGGTGCCTTTTCTAGAAAATCGACTGTGGCAAATTGTTCAGCTGGTGGATTCGCTTTTTCTATGGCATTGTGGAATTTCTAAAGTTTTGAAGCTTTGTCTACCATGTAGAAGGATCTGTTTCCGATGGGATTGGCAAGCAGTTCATCACTAATTCTCTGACTCTGTTGTTCTTTGCTTTCGTTCATTCTCAGTTTGCAGCATTAACAAACCTAGTTGGGTTTTTGGCACTGCGATTTTTCTGCCACTGTCGGTAGGTGAGAGTTTTGGAACCAAGGTTCATCATTGAAAGTTAATTTAATCAGAAAAAAAATATATGCATCCATGGATGGTAGAATGCCTTCCATGACTTCAAAAGCACAAGTTAATGGATCATTAGAGCTGTGTTTTTGCTGAGAATACTCATAAATAGAAGCCTTCTACTTCTACCAATGTATTAATATAACTAATACTGCTTAGTGGTGTTGAAAATATTGAGGTGACATATCTGAACTTCTCAACTGACTTGAGGCTATTGAACTTTCCTGGAACATCTGCCAGAGACCAGTTAACTTTAATGTGGATAAAAGTAACCTGGCATTGACAGACTATGGTTTAATTGTTAAGAAGTAGGCAATAGTATGGTTTTATTGCGAATCTTGGTGAAATATGGGAATGAAGTACAAGAACCAGTGAAAACTTTGAATAATTCATCGAGGAAGCAAGACGAACATCCTTGGATGAAAGAACTCTGAATTTGGTACAGACAGAATGTGGATTTCCCTACTCCTGATATCAAGAAAGTAGTTCCAGGAAACTGATCAGTTTTGCCAGAAGACCCAGCATGACAACACAATCCACAAAGGCAACTCCAATTGGGGTATTAAGTGAACAATCATAACTCCGAACTTTGTTTTTACCGAAGACATTTACATTCGTTTTGTATTCTTCTCATACTCATGAACCGTTGGACCCTAAGAGGAAAGGATCAACGGATTCCAACCGTGAAATCCACAATAGCGCATTAAATGTTTCCGATTGGTTCTACTTAAAGAGCGTGTTAACGATCTCCAAAATCAACATTTCCTCGCATGACAGCTACCTAATTTATTAATACCTTTATTACAACAAACAACTTGATATATTCCAAATATATTCATCGGCACAGAATAAATACCGTCGTCTTTTCAACCTTTTTTCCTCTCCGAAAACACCTATTGAGTTCGAAAATTTATTTAATGAGGTAAAAAAACAATAATTCAACCAGTTGTATTGGTTAGAGATAATTTACGGCCCCTGCAGAAGAAGGACGACGATACAGTTGAGGAAGATGTGGAAGAAGACGGGCAACCGCAGGAATGCCAATGATTCATGGACGACGAAAGGCGATGTTCCGATGTTTAAGGCGTTTTTTGTTTGGTTGTGTTGTGTTCTGTTTCGACACGAACAAATGAACGTTACACTTCTCGCACTCCCGATGCTCGCTTGTTTATGGACCCGCTTTTAGGTATTTTAAAGTGGGAGAATTTGTATAATGGGCTCGTTGGGAATTAATAGATTGTAATTGGATTTTCGATTTGTTTACACTGGCCATAACAATAATGTTCCCCGCGAAACTAGCACCTTTCGAGTCATTTGCTTCGTTTGAGGTGGCATTGAAATAAATTTCCATATTTTTTAGAAAAGAGATGAGAACTTACGAGTTTAAAAAAAGAGCAGAAGAGTAGCGAAAAAAAAAAAGTATTCAAAAATACTTTGTTGTGAGATTTTCACTAAACAATTTTACAAAACCCCAACACTTGTTTCGCCATACAGTGACTTCTTCGGGCGTGTCTTCACTAACAGTATTCTACATATTCAATGCTTGATATATCTAGTTCTACAATTAGAAGTACCTACATTTCAAGTACCTGTTTTTTTACCTAAGTTTGTAATGTGATTCCATCATATACATTAAATTTTAACTTGTACGATCAGAATCAAAACTTGCATCAGATATGTCATTGATAAATATGATGGAGTAAAGGGCCCTAAAATTGATCTCTGTTGGACTCCTACAATTATTGGTATTGTATCATACCATCTGGGTTCAATAGTTTTATTTTTTCATAAATGAATGTTTTTTATGGTTTCCTATGTTCAGATATATGTTATTGTAGCTGTAAAGAGATACTTTAGATATGTCTATCTACCGAAAAGTAAACCTTCTCATCCACCTACGTCGGAAATGGTTAATAACGCCATTAAAGGATTGAAGGAACGGGGAGGTTCCTCTTTAGAAGCCATAAAAAATATATTGCGACGGATTATAAGGCTGACGCAGCCTTTCTTGATTTCATCAAGAAATATCTTAAATCTGCGGTGGCTTCTGGATCATTAGTACAAACTGAAGGAAAATGTGCATCGGGATCATTCAAATTGGCATGGACATCGTCTGGTTCGTTTGGTTCGTCCGGTACGACCGCTGCGAAGGCCAAAAAAACTCTCATTCAACGTGTAGCTGGTGAAAAAGCTAAAACCGGCAAGAAAGCTGCATCGCCAAAAGGTAAGAAAGCGGCGGCCGCCACAGTCTAGCCTAAAAAGGCAACTGCCGAAGATGACAAGACCGTCGCTTCTAAGGTTTCGTCCGCGACTTCTGCTAGTAAAACCAAGTCTCCTTCGAAAGCAAAGGACCAACAAAAAAGCCGAAAGCTCCAAAACTGAAAATCGCGAAAGCGACCCCTGCATCGGCATCTTCTCATTATGCCAAAAAAGCTGCATCTCCAAAAAAAAAGAAGAAGTACATTTTTTTATCAGTTCACTTCTCTCTCCGGGACAAAGTATATATCTAGTCCGCTTTGTGAAGCAAATCGATTCAGTGAGTATGTCTCTGTTTAAATGATTTTGATTCAGGTTTGGTTTGCTTCAAATGTTTATCAACTTCAAATTCAAAGCAGCTCTTTTCAGGCTGGATCTCCATTTATAAATTATCCGACTGATTGTAGATTTTCCTACTATTCAGAAGATTTTGTATCGACGGGAAACGTTTCTTACAAACTGACGCAATTATTGTTTGTGTAAGACAATATCATCCTCTTTACTGCATTTCTCACAATAATTATCGATATTTGCAAATATGATTTTTATTCTTTTTGAGCGTGGGCGCACGACACAAATATAAGTCTCTCCTCCACCAAAAATTTCAATATTGAATTTGATCAGATTACAGAGAAACAAACACATTAAACTAACATGAATCATTCGATTTACATAATCCGAATGAGCACCTTGCCTTTGAGGATATGACCAAGGTAAAGTACTTGTAATACGATTATGATTAGGAGATGCTTACTGATCTATCGAACATCTCAACAAAAGATTTTCAGGTGTGCAGGGGACGTTTTAAGGAGTGGTAAAACTACAGTGCTAACCTCAAAAAATAATATGTAGCTACACTCTTTTGATCTCTTCAATATTTACCTGGTTGGCGATGGCACGTGAAAAGTTAAAAACAATTTCTTTTTTGCTATTTTTTGCCCACAACCTTTTTTGAAGCAATTGTTATTCAACAATGAAAATAAAAAAAAAATCAGTTCACAAGGTTCTTCAATCTGTGTTTAGGACACTGGCCACATTATGTTACAAAATGTGACTAGTAACAATTGAAGTCACTTTTGAGTTTTTTCCAAAAAATTTTTGAAAAACTGTACATTCATCACATTGTGTGCTAGATCATTACAAGTTTTTATTACAGCAATGACAAGATCATATGTTAGTTCTTGTGGGAATTTGGTACAAATTATTATGTTATCTCGTTTCATAGCCATGCACACCATGTGTGATCAAACTTTCTGTATTACACATTTGTTGGTTATTAAAAAAAATGAAAAATTAACACTGTTTCGACTCCAAAAACCTATCTAGTTTGATAACGGTCAACTTTGTATACACATACATACATTGTCCGTTTTTGCAAGTTGGTTATAGTTAAACAAAAGCCTTGCTATTCAACAAATTCAATCCAACAAATGATAATTTGAGTTAATCTTTCAAAAAAAAACAATAAAACTGCAGTGATGGACAGATTGGAAGAATATGACTTGACATGTGGTTCTTTAATATTGGCCAAACCAAAGAACTTTCTTCAAAAGAATCAGAGATAATAAAAGCAGTTTTTTGAATGAAAATACCAATTCAAAAAATGCAGACTAGTTTTTGAATGAGTCACAAGTAACGAATTGAATTTGGGAGAAAAAGGCTCAAATCTCAACTTTCTGGAATGCTTACAAATCAATAGATAAAAAAATTCAGGATTAGAGCTCAATGATCATATACATTTGCAATATTTCATTTTGAATTTAGTCAATGAGAAAATTGGTAATTAGGATAGATCTCAAAAGTACGTGAAATGAGGTAAAACTTGAATTCATTCTTCTCGTTCAATATTTCATGTGATTAAGTCAAGTGAAAATTTGTCAGGTAGCAATGTAGCAATAGTCATTAGGATTCGAACTACTATAATTTTCAAGTGAGTATTGTGACGCCTGAAGATGCTATTGTATAGCGAAACCCATGTAGCAATTTTGTGAACTGTCAGGTGGAAAACTCAGTTTTACAGCACATTCCTCAAGTGTACTAGGAAAATTCGTTGTAAATGTTTATTTTACATTTAAAAGTCAGATGATATCTATCTAAGGTGCAAGTCAGCTATCATCGATGTAATTCAATCCAAAATGTTTCTAATGTGATAGCACCAAATTAAATTCTCATCTATAACTAATCACAGGTGTTTGATGTGCGATACTTTTTCTATATCAGGATTATCCATTCTTATTAAAAAAAATTCCACTATTTCACTAGTCTGTCCTTGAATTTAATATTAATTTCATCATTGTTAATCTTCGTCATATAGTCACTGGGTCATCAGCAGAAGTGAAATACACTGCATTGAGGTTTGAATTTAGAACATATAGAGAGTATACTAGTGGCCTCAAGATAGACCCCTGAGGGACACCATAGTCACTAGATAACCACTCACTGTTTATGTCACCAATTTCCACAGTTTCTATCAATTCGTACATAGTACCCCAAAATCTATTCCATTCAAAATATTGTGAAACATCGATGTAAAATCACCAATTCATTTCATACTATATTAGTATCGGTATTTCTTGTACAATCTAGCAAGAATACCCCTTAACTCGGTATATTCCTTCGTCGTCCATTTTCCAATGGCTGAAGAGGGAACAGAGTTTTTGCAGGTACTTCCTCTATCCAAATTGTCATTATTATAAATACTGCACTGATAAGAAACCATTCAATTCCAGATTAAATCGCCTTTTGACAAAGTTGTCGCCAAGATGAAAGTCAGAGGGGACAATTTTGTTTTGGCCTGAACCGAATAGGTTAATAATTTATGCAATTATATTTTGTTTATTATCGTCGATCCTTTTTCTGTGAACACCCAGCATACACATTTCCGATAGTCTTTTCCGTCATAACACTTCTCAGCCACGTTTTTATTCTTCTCAAGATACTGAATGACCTTTCCACAGAACATGTTGTTGGGAGCATAGTCAAAAATATTTCAATGACTTCAAGTATTGAGGGAAAAATGCACACTTGTTTGAAGCCACTTTGGAAAAGTCAAGGTTCTCATACTTCTCATCAACTGTTCGATTTTTCCAAATAGTGACCCAATTTAACCCTTCTCAATCAATTTCAAAATAATTCTTCAAATGGTTGAACTTCTTATAAAATACTGTTTGAAACATTTCATCAGGGGTGTGGTAAATTTGATTATAATCGTGTCAAGTAGCTTTGACCACTTTAGCCACAGTATAAACCAGATTTGGCTCTCTGCGATTTATGTTTGTTCACAAGATGAAAAAGACCCATGGAAGGACAACGTTTTGCGATGATTGAGGATATGAAAACCGAATTGCCGAAGGAATTCACGAACACATCCCGTATGTGAACATTGAAATATACAAAAACACTTTTTTCCAACCAGTTTGTTCTCCAAACATTCGTTATGGAGTTGATTTGAATATCATTCACAGAAATGCCAAACAATTTAGCATGTGAAAGGGATAAAATTTCACTTCCTCAATGGCGAACATCGGAATAATATCCTCCTTTCAGTGCAACAATTTGATCTCGGTCCATTTTTCAAGCATCAATTCAACGCCAAACGAGTTACATCACTCGGAAGAACCTGATAAAACCCCGAAACCCAGTTTAAAAACCATCAAAAAAATAATTCGATTCTTGAGAACTCCTGTAGGATTATCCTCCAACAAGTTTTCAAAGTGGGTGGGCATCAAAGCGTCAAAAATCTAAATTCAAAAACGGATTGTAGCACCTGGATCACACAGAAGCTCGTTGTTGTGGAAGATTCAATTATTTTTCTTGTTATAATATCGGTTGAAAAACTTTTGTGAAGTTCAAAGTCAAGTGCTTTTTCTGGCCTTTCGGCTAGATTTGGTAAATATTTATTTAAATGCATCAAGTGGGTCTTTTGTTACTAACTTTCGGGCATTCAAGCCGATTTGTAAAGATTACCGTAGCACTTGAGATAAAGATTGCTCTACTGAGTTACTCCGTGAATAAATAGGGGTATTAAAGGCAATTCAGAAATTTGGCATCTACCTGGGAGATTAGGAGAGAGTATTCAGAGCATAACCGTTACTAATGTGTATCTGATAGAAAATAGAAAAATAGATTTATTGGTGGTACACAAGTCATGAGAAATTTAACCCGATCATCTACTGAAAATTAGAATCTAAAATAGGAGCACATACTTCATACTATGATTAATCATGAGTAAAAATAATGAGAATTTTCTCTAATTGAGTATATCTTTATTCCCATTCGAATTTATTCAGGCTGAGACGTTTGAAAGGGTCAGGCAATTCATTAAACATTTTTGAAGCAAAATAATTGACAACTCCAAAGAAATGTACAAGAAACCAATATAGTTTTATTCCTGATTCTTCATGTTGATCTAATACCACATAGTAACGGCTACATCCATCAATTTATCAATAACGATTTAGTTTACTGTTAGCCCGTATACAAAGAAGAGCGAATTATTTCTACCAAGTTCACTGCCATCAAAAATCTGTAACACCAATAACATATATCCTGATTCTATATTAACATCGCAAAAAAAAAATGAGATGTATTATTGGTCTCCCAAAAAGGACATCTTGCCGCCGATATT
>WOGL01002034.1:0-10452 GCA_015342145.1 Leptinotarsa rubiginosa | reverse complement strand
TGGGTTCTAAAAAGTACTTGTGGAACTTTTTGATAAGGAACACAGATATCTTACACAGATAAGTGTTGGTAGACAAACGTCAATGGTTTAGGATACTATTCCGAATCTAATTTATCCTTGTAGGTCGCCTTTTGCGCGAATTTCGCACTTATTTAGGTGGTCCTTATCTAATTTAATATTTTCGGTAAGGATCTGTCTACACACATTCTGGGACAAATACATTGTACGTATAAAATGAATAAATATTTGACTTGGAGAAGGTATTCAAGTAACTGTTCGTTTGTAGACTTGAATAAATCTTTAATGGGTAATAAAAAAATATACTGAGACAAGTGTTTACTTGGCACCATTACTAAGCACATTGTAATGCTGCTTTTATTGATCGCTAGCGAGAGTCCAGAAATCTTGAACTTGATCTTGACAAACAAACATTAGTTCTGTTTATAAAATGTTCGAATTAGAAACGAAATTCAACTGATAAAACTTTTCGGAAGTTTTCAGTTGCTCCGATTTTATTGTAGAGGAGATCAAAATTTGGTAATTTTATTATTGTCACAAAATTACAAATTTAAAAAATGATGTATATGTTTGAGGTTTAAGAGTTATTTTTGGTTCCTAGCTATTTTGATTATGAAAATCGTAAACTGGATATATGCAAAATAAATAATTGTTTTGATTGTGAATTGTTCAAAGTATTAGGTTGCTTGAAAAGATGGTAGTCGGTTGGCGAGAGGTCTGGGGAATATGGTGGCCTTGGATCACTTTCTGTTACAGGAAATAGATTTGTGAAAGCATTAGTTACTAATTTTTTAAAAGTATTGAAAACACACTTTCTTTTGAACATTTCACAGAACGATTTACAAAACCACAGTGGGGGAAATGATAAAAATTTATTAGTGGTAAAGGGGAGGGGTAGTTTTAGACAACCGTTATTCAAAATTTTGAATCGAAAAATAAAAAATTAGAACAACTTTGAAACTATTGCGAGATTTATATGAGAAAAGTAGGAATATTACAAATTATTACAAATTACAAAAAAGTAGGAACACGAACAAATATCAAAGGAAACCCAAAAAGTTATATGGAGTAAATTCGTCGACAAGCAATAATTCACACAATTCTGAACACAATATAAAATTAAAATTTGGGATAATGAAATTAATGCATGAATAATTTATTTTGAAGTGAAATTGACAGATGAAACTTACAAGATGGCAACTGAGCGCCATCTGGGGGAAAAAAAAGTTCATTATGTGAATGTTGAAGATCAAATGAAAACCCCAGAACAAATCTTAGAAACTGTTCAATAATATTATTTTGAAGGACATATGAAATCCCCTTCAACTTATCACTGATCTTGATATTGTAGGTACAACGGGTGCCATAATGTTGATGGCATTTTTCGTGGACGTTATTGTTTGGTACAAAGCTGGTAGCATCAACTTCGCCGACGAACAAGGGCTATTCGAGGAAGAACTGCACACGATTACTGAGAAAAAAAAATCCGAACCGGAATAACAAAAGTCCAAGGTGGAAGCTCCACCAAAATTCTGAAAAAATAGCTTTTCATGTCTATGTTGTATATCAAAACTCCTATTGAATTGTTTATGTGCTTCGCCACAATTTCCGCCTGACCCAACATAGAACATATTCCTTCCACTGGCATATACTCATCACAATTAGCATTTTTTACAAGTTTTTCTAAAAAAAAAACCGTTGGTGAGTGGTTCGAAATTCTGGAGAGATATTGTGTTCGAAACACTAGAAATGTCGATAATGATAGAGGTCTTTTTTCGTGTGATCTGACTCGCATAATTTCCGCACAAAAAAGTCGTCACAATTTTAGAATCACAATTGGGACAATAAACTGAATTGAATTGAAAAAAAAAAAACTGACGGATGCGGACTTATATTTCTGAGGCCATTTTATGCGAAATGACACGTCTCTACGAATGTTCTTAAGAAACACCCTGTGCAACAAATGCGAAACTGATTTTACAATAAACAATTCTTTCGGCTCGCGACAGGCTCTAAAAATGTTTCAATTAGAATTGCGAATTTTTGGTAATAATGACTCTTAAAACGACACCTTCTTTTCACGATCGCTGAATTATAGAATAAAATACCTTCATTTCATCAAAATGATCGTTTCTGGCGTCATGTACCTGAAAAAATTCAAGAAATAAAAACTATCTTGCCAATTCTCAACAATTTTACTTGAAAGAACGTGTATGACATCTACTCTTGCGAAGAGGCCATCTGTGAGATCAACAGAAGACTCAACCCACGTTAATCAAAGAGAAACGAGGCTCCCTAAGGCGGTCAGCTGCGAAGCCAAGCTTCGACTTCAACCGCCGAACGGGAATCGTCCTCTGCCTTCCACTGCAGCTTTCACTGCAAGAAACCACAACGCATTCATGATTCAACACCGATCAGCGCTGTTTCGACCTGCGATAGGTCTCATCAGTGGTGCTAGGCTGAACCACACGTGCATTCCACCATACCTCTCCGGGCGCATGTGTGCAGAAGATAACCTGATTGAAATCTGATCTCTTTTGACTAATGTGTGTGTTTTAGAACCTCCGATGACTCTCGGAGATGGTCTCTGGTTCTGCTTTGTCGGCCTCATGTTCTTGTGCCTCTCGCGAAATCTAGGGTCGTCCCTGTTCAATGCGTCATGAAGATCACGCAGCGCTGGATTGGGGTGTGTCCGGATACCCCCGAAGATGTTTTCGGCGAGTTTTTTTATAAGTGCATCCACGTACTGGGTGCTAAGATCCAGGTTCCGGTAGATCTGTATATGAGCTATGCCGCTTCTGGTCCAAAATCCCATGCTTTTTCTTATGGCACTTCATTTTGCAAAATTTCAGACCTCCGAGCAGAACCTTGTGGAACACCCAGCCTAATTTATGATACAGAGTGACGTCATGTATAGAGCGCCCTCCGCTCCTCTTCACTTGGGCCTTCTTTGGGCTTCTCCCCCTCCACTCGGCCCCCTTGTCGGGCACCAGTCACGTGGTACCAGTGGTCATCGGCAGCTGAGAATTCCATGGGGAATTAAATTTAAAAAAGATTAGGAGAATTTCCGTCGTCGTCGGCATGGTAGTCTTTGTCCTTAGCCTCGACACCAACGTAAGATGCTGGAAGTTAATGTGAACTAATGATAGTGATGGCGGAGCGGAGTGCGCTCTATATATGACGTCACTCTGTACCATAAAGTAGGTTGGTGTTCCAAACGGTTCCGATCGTAGGTCTCAAATTTTCCAAATGGAGGCGCCATAAGAAAAAACATGGGATTATGGACCAGAAACGGCGTAGGGAGTAGGATGGTCATGATCAGGAGCAGTTGGACATCGACGTTACTTCTGCGTTCGATGATGGGATAGAGGTTGTGTCGAAAGGCCTTCTCCAGCCCTTATCTCTTTTAGATATGAGACCTGAATATTAGTTTCCCGTCGTGGGTGACTCCCAGGTATCTTGCTTCCTTCGTCCAAGGGATCTCTTGTCCGCCGAAGACGACGTGTCCTTCCGGATGTACCTTCCTCCAGGTGAATAGTATCGCCTGACCCTTGTCAGGGTTTACACTAATCTTCCAGAGGTTGGCCCACTCCTTTAGCCTGGACGCTTGTTGTTGCAGGTATCCTGTAACTAACGCGTGGTTGGTGGATCTTACCAGTAGAGCTGTGTCAAGTCCCAACTTGTTGAAGTCGTTCTCCAGCTTAGGCACGTCTGATGTGTACACCGACAAGAGGTGTGGCGATAGAACTGCGCCTTGTGGGACATCTGCTTTCAGGAGTCGCTTGGTGGAGAGTTCTCAGGCTTGATTTTCAAGGACAGTTGGTGTTTGATTACGAATGCTTTGGTTTTGGAATACGCTTTCATCTAGTTGTCATGCAGTGAAAGGCAGGACGAATCTTGTTCGGTAGTCGATGTTAGCATTATTTTAAACGAAAAACTGCACAAACCACAAACATATGAAATCAATTGTGGAATGCACTTTCTAAATAACGCAAGAGAAGTTGGTATTCACTATTTTTTCATGATATTTATTTCTAATTCAATTTTGTAGCACTGTCAACAAATCCAACGAAATAGTTCCTTGTAATGCACAGGACGGAAACATGCCGGGATGGATACATCCTATAGTTTCTTAAGGGTGGAGGGGGCATTAAGGGGGCATTAGGACAGGCACATGCCAGGACATAAACAGGATGCGCCCCCCCATAAGAAACTATAGAAAAAGCAAGACTTCACGTCATGTTCATGTCCCGGCATGTTCCCGTCCTGTGCCGTTCTGTCGCAGTATGCATGGAACTTTAAAGATCAAATAGTTTCATAAACAATTTTGTTTATTACAGTTGTTTGCAAAATTGCAATTTTGGGTAAAATTAACGTTTTTCATTAAAAAAAATTAATATCAGGTGAATAGAGGCCCATAGCGTGTGACCGCGAAAATAAGATGTCATTTTACAAGTTGTTACCGAAGTGAGTTTGAGAAAGTCAATTTTTCGACTCGTATCTACAAAAGCAGATCTGAGAGTCAACTTTTGTCTTTAATAAATCTTTAAGTGCAATTTAAAATTCAACGAAAACTAGCCCGAGCCGAAAAAAAAACGAATATTTAACCATTTTCTACAACTATTACTTGTTTCATGTCATCCGTTGAAACCGCAATCTGTGTTCTTGTCGAACGTGAATATTCAGAATTCTGACCACACGTATCATAACAAATTATAATTCGAATTCTATTATCCTAAATAATTTCGTTACAGCAGGAACTACTTTTTTGTACTGAATATCAAAGTGTTGCTTTCAAGGATGAACGTTCTAAATTTATAAATAATTATAATGTTGTTTATTCAGAAAACAACTCATGCAGATTTACGTAGAATTTTTTTAAAAATACAATTTGGCAAGACGAACGAGATTGAAATCTGGCGGTGACCTGAATGACGCGGCGCAAACAAAGATTTGACCATAACCGTAGCGTGAGGATTGCGAGTGTATATTCACCTTTGATTAGAAATTCAAAGTGAGCGCTTGTACTAGGTGGAAATCGATGAAAGACTTCAGTAATGTTGACCCCGGGAACTGAACGCCATCTTGAAATAATTCAAATTTCCGCCTTAGTGTAACTTCTTGTAATTTCGATATTTTTTGTAGAACTTTTCTGTTTCCAATTCCTTTTATCTAACTGCATGCAAATATTACGTAAAATGAAATTAATCTCTGTTAAAATTGTTGATATAGTGATATCGATTATTCTTTCTTGAGATTTTTTGTCATAAAATTATTGAGCCCTTTTAAAACGAAACCCTCCTGTATATTATTCTACATATCTAAATAGTGTATGTTGCAAAAAGCAATATAGTTAAATCGGGTCAACAAGATAAGAGTATTATTATCTTCAATGAAAATGAGTTCAATGATCTCAAGAAATATATTGAGAAATATGATGGTTTTCGTAGAATGACAAACCATGTTATCTATTTTCGGTTAGCAAGGAAGACAGTTAAGTAAATATAGATATGTCGAAACTATAAATATGCACACTGAATATGGTACAGATGCAGAATCGGAGTGTACACATGCCAAATGTTAACTTCATAGAAATAGAGTGGTTTATTTGTTTTAAATCGTATCAATGCTTGGAAAGATTAATGAAAACTGAGAAAAATCGAAGAGGAAGATTAACATGCTGTGTGTCAATTGCGGCCAAGCAAAAACACTCACTTGTGTGATACATCACTGGCAAGTTTTGAAAAAATTCTTTTCACTAATACTAAATTTTGAATTGTCATCGCGAAAAATACTCAGAAAGCTCAGTTATTTGTTCTAGCAGCCCATCTTTATGGTTGCCGTCGGGGTTAATTTTATTTTCTTTCCAGTCCACACTTTTTCAGAATCTCGAGTATTCAGATTATTCAGAAAAAAATACATTCATCACCAGATGAATGTATCGCAAAATTTTATTCTTCTGTCAGGGTTACCATTATCTTTTGGTGCAAATTATTATAGCTTTTCGAGCACTTGTGGTGTAGCCTTTTTTTTTCTTTACACGACATACGTATGCGTTCGTAACTAACCTCTTTTTCTGTATGACTTTCATTGAAAAAGTTTTCTTCTGAAACAATTATCCTGTTTCGTATATATGTAGTTAATTTTTTTTCCATTCAGAGAGTAAAGTAAACCACTGACGCAAAAAAGCTCTAATGAACTGTAGCAATGAAAATAAATAGAAAAAATGTCGAAACCTGAATTATCCCACAATATTTATAACTTTCAATTTGCAGATTTGCTCTTGGGTAGATTCATTTTAGCTCGCAATTTTTGTTAACTCGTATAGAAAAATTTCTCTATAATATAACCATAAGTATTTCATATTCAATATTTCACCCCGATGGCTATGAAATAGAAATCAATTCACCCTGTTTTCACAAAAGTCATCTAGTTTTTGTTTGTAAAGTAAATACTATTTCAGACAAATGTTTTGGCAAATGAATAAAAATGTATTTTCTTGAATATTTCAGTATGAATATGAATTTTGCAAAGCATTTTCCAAATAAATATCCCAATAACACTAATGAATACTCATAATTTCAAGTCTTCAGATATCTACTAAGCAACGTGCTTTTGACAATTCAAGTAAAATTATGCCGCGATTATGAGTGCCATTATTAACACTGATAACATTCACGAATCAATTAATATTCTTTAAAAATATTGTTTTCCCGTGTTCACGTGACGCCACTGACGTTTGGAGGATTGCTCTACTAGACCCGAGTTAAAAATAATCTAGCAAATGCATTTTTAGAGAGTATTGACTCCTCGAATTGAGTACATGGAAAAGGCGACGGTAAATAAGTCAGTTGCTTTCATTGTTGCTAGTTCTCCATTAGATGTTATGGATGATTACCAATCGCAATGAGGACTTTAAAAATATTGAACTCACCAGCAGTGGCAATCGACATATTATTATTTTCTTAAATTGAATCGATTACAGGCTTGCTTTGAACTATGCGGGCACAAGTATAATACAGACTGAAGAAAATGACCAATAATTTACATTGAAATAATCGTTTATAACGCAGATGTATTTAGTTACTATAATGCACAGGGTGTTTCACATAACCTAGAAATTCTATGTAGTTCCTCGGGTTAGATTTGTTTAATGTGTTTTGGAAAACTCTGTATACGCATATGACTCCACATTAACGAATCATGTATGGAACCCGAGTCACTTAAGTCAAATTCCGCCTTCAGTGTCCTACCACAATGAGAATGCAGTTTTTAGTTTCATTGCCTCAATCCTTCAATTCTCATCAACGATCGTCAAAATGTATTTACCTGATTAATTAAAAGAAAAAATATTTCCTGTGGAGGTAATCATCAATAATTAAAAAAGTGAAAGGTATAATCTTGGAGCAGTAAACAGATCAGTTTTCTTTTCAATTAGTCTAAAGTATCTATTTTCAAATTTCTAAACGTCTTATTTCGTTGTTAATTTACCTACTCGAATGTTTGATGATTTTTTTAAGTCAATTTTCACGGCCTCTAAAGACAAATTCCTTTTGACGAATTTAATTCAATATTATGTATCTATTTAACCAATTCGTACTACTGACCTTGAAGAGGCACTACGTTAGGAAAAATAAGCCTGGAACAATAGATCAATTTGTACAGGAGCGTATTCTGTATAAACTTTCGAATAAGATCATTATGCCGCCTACTGTTACTGCAGAGTTCATTGAAAATTTTAACTAAGAGACTGAAACTTTCACTGAAATTCGTTTTGAAAATTGCTGTATCTCTATATCAAACTCGTTGATTTGTAGTGAAAGGGGTGCTTTAGTAATGATAGAAAATGAAAATTTTTACAGTGTTATTAAGATCATCACATAATTTTCCATCATTCTCATTCCCGCAAAGACAATTTCATCGATATTTTTATATTATCTTCTAGGTCTAGGCCGATTGAAAATTATAAACTAAATGATTTCTTTGAACTTAAATGACAATACTGACAACTAACTTTTGATTGACTTTTGATTCAATTGATATCGTATATTACTACATTCATTCATATCGGTTGTTGGAGTGTTCGTTGGAATTTATTAACAGATCACTGCAAACACATTACCAACGATATGATCAGATTATAACTTTTACAAACGAACATGTCTTGTATGTTCTTGAGTATAGATAGTATTTACGATTCAGCACAAGTAAGTCAACTGTCAAAGCCAACTTCACTCCAAAATAGAAAGAAATTGTATTCGACATTTTTTCAATTTGGGCTAGTCTCAATATCAAATGTTAAACTGTGAAAGTTGAGAAGAAATGTCACAGATGTATTTGCTGGGCTTTTGAGAGCCTAGTTTATTTTTGATATTCGTGGTTAATTCCATAGACGGCGTCTTCGCAAGATCTTGTCTATCAAAGATCAGGATTGCAACCAATGCTTTTGGATTCTGGTGTCAACTTGTTTTTCAATAATAATGAAGATGGACTAGAATCACCTTCTAGAACATCGTCTTGAAGTTATCGAGTTCAAGGATTTGAAATTCGTTTCTGAAATCCATTCTGAAATAAATCTTTTTTGGCATTCTTCATTTGACGAAGATGTCATTTTTTATGTGAGTGGCAACACTGACAAATTCACTTCATGTTTCATTTACAAATTGTTGAAAATAGGTATATGTATATCACATATCTGTTGTGTAAACTAACTAAAACGAGTTTTAATGGCGTTCTTCATACGCTAGATCGTGTGGGTAATTATAATAATAATTATTATTCCTAATGACAAAAAAACACATTTGCGTTTTTTTTTGTCATTAAAAGAGTGAATTTAAAGTAATTTCAATAAATTCAGAAGGTAACTTGGTCAAATGCCAATGGTTTTTCTATGGAGAGTGAGTTTTTAAATCGGAATCTCGAAATAAAATCTTTCACTGTTAACTACTATCTTCATTCGGGTTTGAAGGCCTTTGTAGTTTGGAACTGCATCCTAACTGAAATTCTCGGCCGCGAAAGCCTTAACCAATTTATCAAAATCTTTCACCTCCTTTTTGCATACATGAGAAATAGTATGATATAATATCGGGTGGTTTTACAAACCAAAATATATGAGATTGGTCAGTGGTGGAGCTACAGCAATTTTACGACAGGTATTTGTATACTTTCTCGAAATGTTTGTTGGAAAATGTCAGTTTCTTGGGAAAAGCGCCAAATGTCAAATCATTAGGTACACCATAACACAAAGAATTTTGCAGTAGAGGCTGCAGTACTAAGTATAAACTGTGATATTTAAAATATATTCTACACTTTTTCGAACAGATTTTGTAGTAAACCTGTATTCTCATAATGTTAATATAATTTCAGTTTTAATTGGATAAATTTAGTAAATGGTTGGTGAAATTGATTACTATCTAGACATGCCTCTAGAATAGTCGTGGGTGGAGGCCTAGCTCAATGTTTCGATTGTATTTCTAATATTAGTTACATATATCGTGAGTGTTGTCAAATTTGATGTTAGGAAATTTTTAATATATGTTATGACTTATATACAGGCACTTGCAGCTTATTTGAAGTTGTGTTAGCTGTGAGAAAGTGTGTTTTTAACTGAAATGTTTATTATAGAAATGATAAGAAACGTATCTAAGTTGTATGGAATTGCTAGGTCAAAGCCCCACCTATTGACGTATTAAGGAAGTAATTTTAATGTTATAAATTTAGTTTTAACACTTTTTTAGTTACCATTTTGTTATATCTAAATATGCATTTAACATTTTACACGTGCCATGTACTATATTCAGTATATAGGTATAAAATACTAATTATCTGAAATACCTCAATTTTTATACTATGCTCAAAGATTGTTACTTTTCTACAAAATACTGTTTATTGAATTCAAATCGCTGTACTTTTGATTTAATTGATATAAATTATTATTGTAAAATATAGGTATATTACTGAACGTTTGTATTATTTCTGTTGATACAGGGTTACTCTGATAAACGAACTTCTTCATATTTACTTCGTGGCTGAAGAAAATTCAGTTTTGCCCCAGCCTCTCAATAACCCAGTGTGTTGGGTCAATTTTTAACAAAGATCAATGACAAAAAACAAAGTTTGAGCATAAACTTCAAAATGTCTGATTGGCAGAAAAACCTACATAGTCCAGAAAGACTGTTTCAAAATTTGTTTTTCCATGATTTTCGAAGATTATTTCAGAATTGCAACTTTTGTCAGAGATTCTCAACCTAACTTGAGCTGACTTGAAATGAATTTGAGGTGGAATGATAACCCATTGGGTAAGCGTCAGTGGTTCGTTCTACTTAATCAACCGCTATGAGGAACGAAGGTTCGAGCACTACGGCCGGATGATCGATTTTCACTGCTCGTCGTCCAACCCGTGCGTGGAATCGCACTTTAAAAGGTAAGAACTCG
>WOGL01002032.1:0-10452 GCA_015342145.1 Leptinotarsa rubiginosa | reverse complement strand
AGAACCGGGAAAAAAATTCTGAACGATCCATACACCACACCCTTCAAGGTCACATCACCTTGACTTCACCAAACAACAACCAATAAAAAAGCAATTAATACGTCATAGTGGTGGGGGGAGGCCGAGAATCAGCTGTAAACAACTACTCAAGGATAGGTTTCTTGAAATGAAATGTCATATACCTATTGCTTTTCATATTCAGAAAATTACTTTGAATAAACTCAGGATTACATGGTTATACCAAGCTGTTGGGAAGTCAACTTAAAAATAATGTGAAAAAATTTGAATTATTCAATTGTCCCCACTTCAAATGAAAGTATTTTGAAATGGATATTTTGTTATGAGGCTATTTTTGGAATGATTTTTTTATGATCTCATAATAGTATTGCAAGAATACATGTTTCCAATACTGGATGAATCAAATCTAGAAAACATATATTTTATGATATCTTTGAAGTCCTCTTTGAGAAAATATGAAATATAGATATATACCAAGTGGTTCGCCAAAATTTTTTACTGATATAATTTTGCACAATTGACGCTACCTTGTTTTTTTCTGTGAGTAAATTCAACAAAAGGTACCTCGTTTCTTGTGATTCATAGTGCTGTTTGTGAACAAAATTTAAAATACATGATTATAAATTCGGAAACAACTTCAGGTATTACAGAGGTCAAATTCAAAATCAAATATGATAATCAGCAGTCATATGCGTTGAAGAAGCATCGTAGTCTTAAATATATTACATTGAAATATTTAGACGAAAGTTGAATAAATTTTTTTTTGGGATATTAGGACACTTTACACAGAAAAATTCCAAAATCAGTGAAGCCTCATTTGTGATGCGACATGCGACATTTGTGATAAAATGCCACCTCATACATACTTTAGTCTTCACTAAGTGTCAGTTTTCAATTAGAATTCAAATTCAAATTTTTCAACTAGCATGGAGGTTATTTATTTATGAATATTAATTTTTTTCCTTTTCTTATTTTTATCAAGAAAATTCAATGCAATCGAATCACATATTGTTATGATATGTTATGTTATTTTATACCGATTGTTTTTCGGAGATATCTTCACTGTTGAATGAGATGAAAATTTTAAAATATCAGATTATAAAAATATGTCAAAAAACTAAATGAATTGTGGAAATTAAAACGAATTGAAAATTTGAAATCGAAGTAGTTTTCGGACACGCCTAATATGAAAAATGTTCGTTCATCATTGAGTTTTTTTGGTAATTAAATCGAGCAGTCCACTTGAATGTAATATCTATTCACGCAAAATTCTCACTTCTGCTAAGTTGTCTGCTATTAATATTTTCCATATTTCAACAGCACGAAATAAATGTGCACCTGTTGCTCTACATAAAGTGCTATGAAAATTGATATCAGAAACTCCAGCAATACTCTTATTATAAATATCTGAGATATATTTTTAAATTTTTAAATCTATTACATCTTCATCCTTTTGTCATATGTATTCATATGTCAAATGTATTCAGAACATCTTGGAATAAAATCAGTTTCTTGGCACTTTCTTGGAAGAAACAGTAGAAACATTTTTCTCTACAAATGATTCATTCAGGAGCCTTGATGAAATCTGAAAACCAGGAGGGCAACTTGATCAGGTTTTAATATTTCTATGGCGTTTTCAACCCTATAAATATTATTCCTGTAAATTTACAGTGAATAAAATCAATGTTAATTTATAGTCAAGAATAAACGCGTAATTCAACATTAATTACTTTTACTGAAATGTATATTTACATTCCAGTACAACATGTAGAATGTATATACTCGTTAGGACAACAAGAGGATTGCTCCGAATTCTTGGGGTTCTTGTTGAATACTCTTCGTGAGAAAAAAATAGCAGAATTAATACTCCTGACCGCTCTGACAGTAGTATATCTCGTCTTGTGTTTGTAGACCTTTTGCTGGAAAAATCCTCACTTGTTCACTTTGTAGTAAATGTTCAAGAGGTAGCAAAAACTCATGTGAATTTCTGGAATTTCATCTAGTTCTTCCTAATATGACTAATAACCAGTCCGTGCGAAGCTTATTGTTAAATCATCTAAAAATGGAAATTTTAACAGATGATGATCAACTGTATTGCCAAACATGCGGCAAACTGACTGTTATAAGGAAACAAGTATAGCTGAGGCACCCGTCAAGCTAATAATAACACTGATGATCTTCAAACAAGACTCAACCTCTGACGGAAGCAGGGATTCAATATTGATTGAAATTTCCATTTTATCACTTGGTGATCGAAACACGTGTCGAGGTGTTGAAATAATGGTTTGGTACAGTAATATTCAATGTGTGTCCAATTTATTTTGGAATTGCAAGAGATCTCAAGGTATTGTAGACACCCATTTTCCTACCCTGCATTCAGCGTCGACAAGACATGTTCATTGAACTAAATTTGTTATTATTTCTGTTCAGTCACCTTTCAACGTGTGATTCCTAGTACGAAGAAAAAGAACATGAAGATAAAGATATAAAACAGATGAAGAAATGAAAACACTCAAAACGAATATAATTAAACAGTATTCCTATTTATGATATAGTAATATAGTATCTGAATACAGGAACTGAATCACCTTCAGAAAGGATGTTAGTCGAATTGTTTATTGCCAGCAACTTTGATACGTAAGAGATTTAGTACCATCTCGAATGAAACTGTATACATGTTGAATCGAAATGGTTATTTCCTAGAATGACTTATCTCATGAACTTTCAAATTACTCCTATGAATGAAGTATTTTGAACAGATTTTACACTGGAAAGATTTTTTCCCAGCATGACTTTGGGCAGACTGTACATTGAAACGGTTTTTCTCCGGTATGAATTCTTTCATGTACTTTCAAAACACCACTGTGGGCGAAAGATTTTGAACAGTTCCTACACTTGAATGGTTTGTCCCCAGTATGTCTTCTTTCGTGAATTGTCAAGGAACTAGTTCGAGTGAATGATTTTGGGCAAAACTTACACTGAAACGGTTTTTCACCGGTATGAGTTCTTTCATGAACTTTCAGAGTAGAATTTTGAATGAATGATTTTGGACATAATTTGCACTGAAAAGGTCTTTCTCCTGAATGAGTCCTTGCATGAACTTTCAGATCACCACTTTGAGTGAAAGATTTTGGACAAAACTTACACCGAAACGGTTTTTCTCCAGTATGCCTTCTTTCGTGAACTTTCAGATCATTACTTCGTGTAAAAGATTGCGAACAGACTTCACACTGAAATGGTCTGTCTCCTGTATGAATTCTTTCATGGTTCTTCAAAGTACAATTGTGAGCAAATGACTTTGAACAGAAATTGCAATGGAATGGTTTCTCTCCGGTATGAATTCGTAAGTGAACTTTCAGTCTATCGGACTTAGCGAAATACTTTAAACAAATATCACACCTGAATGATCCCCAACCAGGAAGACTCTTTATGTTCGATTGTATTGCAGGATCCAACAGAAGTGGGTCCACAACCTGGGTTGAATCCTGAGCTGGAATATTGTAAGAGAAGTTTTCTTCATTCTTAACCCCATACTTGAGATCCTCGTAAAAACTGTCGATTTCATCTTCCATCTTCATTTGTCCATGATCACCATGGAATTTGTTGTCATTCATTGGGTTTGGGTAGGTAGAGGAGTCAGTACCAAACATTTCTGCTCCTTGTCTAGCAGATTCCGAAAAAAATGGCTTCACATCTTGGGTCAAGTCCTCACCACGCATATAGTTTGATAGGTTTTCTTCATTCTCAACCTGACACTTGAGATCCTCGTGAAGAATATCGATATCATCTTCCATCTTTATTCGCCTATGATCACCAATGCTTTTTTTATAACCGTCGCCATCCATTGAGTTCAAGTTGTTAATGAAGTCAGTTGGAAACATTCCACCATCCCGTGGTTCAGTTTTCACTAAGTCTCTATCAAACGTTGTAGATTCACCAAAGATTTTGTCTTCTTGTGGTTCTGCCTTCACAAAATTTGATTCGAGAGACATTTTCGTAATAGTTTCGATGGATTTCTTAATTGTTCCATATGCACCACTAGCCATTGTAAGATTCAGTAGAAATTTTCCAAAACACTCAATCACCTACAAAAGCGTAACAGATGTATAGAGAATTAAGTTGATAATGGTAATACATTCACATTCTGAATTGGTCCCCTATATATATTGAAATGAATCGAATCTAAATTGTTATTACCACCAATCAGAAATGAGCTCATTTACAGGTAGAATAAATGATTTCTGAGAAGTACCAATATTCACTTCAATTATGGTGATTCCATAACATTTTACATCATTATCTTTGAAACAGGTAGTGAATAATTTTCACTAAATAATAGCGGGGGGTTGATCTTTGCACAATAGTATATTAAAATTGAATGTAACAGAACTTGAAGTAGATATTGAACTCAAAAAAATTTCGAAATCAACATCTATCTACAGAAACCTAATTTGACCAGATGTATATTTTTCAGAATATGCATTTCATTACGAAATGGTTTCAGCAAGATGGAGCACCACTATATGCCAAGTTAATGTCCGGCAATACCTCGATACATTTCTCAATCGGTGGATAGGAAAGCGAGGATCGATTGAATGGCCAGCGCGATCACCTGATCTTTCATCATTAGATTTCTTTTTATGGGAATATGTAAAGAGCAATGTGTACAAAACTAAACCTTCAGATTCGAATGACTTAAAAGAACGAATAACGCTTGCGATTAGGTCGGTCACGCCTGATATGCTGAAAAATGTTGGAAGACAGTTTCATTTCAGATTAGGATGCTGCCAAGATCCATAGTTCTTTTTCGTATTCTACATTTAATTACGTTTTGCATTATATTTAAATTTTTGAGTGTATTTTATCGAATTTCGGTAACCACATTATTTTAATTTATTTTATCTTAATTATTGCAATGAACTTGAAAGCAATAACATTTTTGATTAGAGACTGAAGAAACCTTTCAAACGATATAAGTATCACAAACCTATACTTCCCATTCGAAAAATTGAGGTTTGTACCTGTCATACGAAGGTCGAATCATAAGTTACATTTGTCGTGTTTCGGGAATTTTTTGAAATATATACAGTCATCGGAATAATGAATGTATTCCATTTGGCTCTCACACACTGTATACATTATATATGGGAATGCCCTGCGACTATCGAATAAAAAGGAACTACTTCAAAGAGAATGTATTGATTCAAGGACAAACGACATCCATAAAAAAACATTTTCTATGAATTCATATAAAAGTATTTGAAATGAAATAAATGTTGCAAAATGCCACTAATACGAATGTCATAATGAAACGACTATGAAAAAGATACCTATGCAGTAGGGTGCTGATGTGTCTGTATTTTTCCTTTCTCGCTTCTTTCATGATTACTAAATGATTAATACTACAGAGAAATGTTGTACATCATGTTTACATCCCTTCCTGTGAAGGATATGTCGCATCGGCTTCATACAGTATATTCCTGATGCTTATATTTGTTATTTGGAAAAAAGTTATCGTCTAAGCATCCTGATTGTCAATCACATTCCATCGAGATATTCGATTATTTAAGAGAATCAATCACCTAACAATAAAATGCTTTTTTTTGCGAGAGGAGAACCCAACCTATTTATTAATATATAAATTCATACAAGTAAAATGAATACTTGGGATAACCCAAAGTGAACATTCAAAAACTCATAACAAAAGAATACCAGTATCACCATCTTCCGATGAAGGCTTATGAGAAATACTAGCATATTCATCATTTGACGAATCATCTTAATTGTCGTTGTAGTTTTATTTGAGATTAGGTTGCTGCCAAGATCCACAGTTCGTTTTCGTATTCTACATTCAATTACGTTTTGCATTACATCTCAGTTTTTGAGTATATATTATGGAATTTCGGTAACCACATGATTTTATTTTCTTTTATATTAATTGTTGCAATAAACTTGAAAACGATTCCCATTCGAAAAATTAAGGTTTTTAACTGTCATTTGACGGGGGCTGAAGGTGGGGTTGGCATTTTCACGAGTAGGTAGATAATGCAGACATCAATATTTTCTTACCTGGATTTAGCGTCGGCAAGACATGTTCAGTACACTTTTGAATCCTCTCAATAATTCAGAATAAAAACCAAATGATTCACCATCCTACAATTGGAATTATTCCCGCTACGAAAGAATTTTGTTTATATCACTTCAAGTTAGTTGTACTCCGGATATTGTGGTGAGCAAATAGATAGTTCCAATTGGAATATTTATTATTTCATTACGAGATTCAAGTACCTACAGACCTATATTAGGTACCTTGTCCTTTATCCCATCATGACATTGTCTGATTTAAAAAGGAAAAATCCACGCTAATGAAGTTTCAAGCAATAGTTGAAGTTAAGGAAATAAAAGATGCGGAACAAGCAACATTTGAAAAAATATAATGAAACAGTATTATTATTGATAACATACTTTATAAGTGAGTCAATAACTGAATACAGGAAGGATGTAGGTCAAATTTTCGGCATAGCTTCTCGGTATGAGATTTCGTACCATTTTGAATGAAAGACTCAAAAAGAATGACTTCTCTCGTGAACTTTCAAACTACTACCGTGGATGAACGATTTTGAACAGATTCTACATTGAAAAGATTTTTCCCCAGTATGACTCCTTTCATGAACTCTCAATTTACCACTTCCAGTGAAAGATTTGGAACAGCTTTTACACTTGAACGGTCTATCTCCAGTATGTGTCCTTTCATGAATTCTCAAGGTACCACTTTGAGTGAAAGATTTCAGGCAGACTGTACATTGAAACGGTTTTTCTCCGGTATGAATTCTTTCATGAACTTTCAAAACACCACTGTGGGTGAAAGATTTTGAACAGCTCCTACACTTGAATGGTTTGTCCCCAGTATGTCTTCTCTCGTGAATTGTCAAGGAACAACTTCGAGTAAAAGATTTTGGACAGACTGTACATTGAAACGGTTTTTCTTCGGTATGAATTCTTTCATGAAGTTTCAAATCACCACTGTGGGTGAAAGATTTTGAACAGCTCCTACACTTGAATGGTTTGTCTCCAGTATGTCTTCTTTCGTGAATTGTCAAGTAATAACTTCGAGTGAAAGATTTTGGACAGACTGTACATCGAAACGGTTTTTCTCCGGTATGAATTCTTTCATGAAGTTTCAAATCACTACCGTTGGTGAAAGATTTTGAACAGCTCCTACACTTGAATGGTTTGTCCCCAGTATGTATTCTTTCGTGAATTTTACAGGAATAACCTTGAGTGAAAGATTTTGGACAAAAGTTACATTGAAACGGTTTTTCACCGGTATGAGTCCTTTCATGAACTCTCAAAGCCAAATTTTGAATGAATGATTTTGGACATAGTTTGCACTGAAAAGGTTTTTCCCCAGTATGCCTTCTTTCGTGAAGTTTCAGATCACCACTTCGCGTAAAAGATTGCGAACAGATTTTACACTGGAATGGTCTGTCTCCTGTATGAATTCTTTCGTGGTTCTTCAAAGTAGTACGCTGAGCAAATGATTTTGAACAGAAATTACAATGGAATGGTTTCTCTCCAGTATGAACCCGTAAGTGAACTTTCAGTACATTAGACGTGGCGAAATACTTCAAACAAATATCACACCTGAATGATCCCCCACCAGGAACACTCTTTAGGTTCGATTGTGTTGCAGGATCCAAAAGAAGTGGGTCCACATCCTGAGTCGAGTCCTGAGCTGGAATATTGTAAGAGAAGTTTTCTTCATTCTTAACCCCATACTTGAGATCTTCGTGAACAATGTCGATTTCATCGTCCATCTTCATTTGTTTGTGATCACCATGGAATTTGTTGTCATTCATTGAGTTTGAGTAGGTAGAGGAGTCAGTACCAAACATTTCTGCTCCTTGTCGAGCAGGCTCCGAAAAAAATGGCTTCACATTTTGAGTCAAGTCCTCACCACGCATATAGTATGAAAAGTTTTCTTCTTTCTCAACCTCACACTTGAGATCCTCGTAAAAAATATCGATATCACCTTCCATCTTCATTCGCCTATGATCACCAATGCATTTGTTATAATCGTCGCCATCCATTGAGTTCAAGTTGATAATGAAGTCAGCTGGAAAGATTCCAGCATCCCGTGGTTCATTTTTCACTAAGTCACTACGAAACGTTGCAGGCTCACCAAACGTTAAAGCTTCTTGTGGTTCTGTCTTCACAAAATTGGATTCGAGAGATATTTTCGTAACAGTTTCGATGGATTTCTCAATTGTTCTTCCATATGCACCACTAGCCATTGTAAGATTCAGTAGAAATTTTCCAAAACACTCAATCACCTACAAAAACCTAACAGATGTATAGAGAATTAAGTTGATAATGGTAATACATTCACAATGATAATCGGAACTGACTTTCTCTCTAAATTGGTCCCCTATATATATTGTAATGAATCGAATCTGAATTGTCATTACCACCAATCAGAAATGAGCTCATTTCCAGGTAGAATAAATGATTTCTGAGAAGTACCAATATTCACTTCAATTATGGTGATTACATAACATTTTACATCATTATCTTTGAAACAGGTAGTGAATAATTTTCACTAAATAATAGCGGGGGGTTGATTTCTTCACAATAGTATATTAAAATTGAATGTAACAGAATGAATGTGTATAGGCGTACATATTATTGGTTTTGAAAGCAATACTCACACCTTTGTTGTACAGAAAATCTGAGATATTTGTAGTGAGTTGGCCTAAGTAGGTTAAGGTTCTATAACTTTCATCCTCTTCTCTTCGAATTGGGTAAACTTCTGTCAAAGCTTGGCTGAATAACTTTTTTGATAATAAAGAATGTATTAGACTGCTATTGTAATCATTGTTGACGGCTATTTGTTTTATGTTCAGTTTTCCATTGAAAGACGCCTCTGACAAGGGCATATTTATCACTATGTGGATCATACTGTTGAAAGCTGCTACATTGAGGCACTGGTCAAAGACGAAACGGACTGGTTTGAGTTTGACGATAGTCGTGTCACTAATATTCTGACAATATCTTGAATTCATTGGAGCCTCTGGAGACACACAACATTTTATTCTATGAAAGAGAGGACATTGGCAGATCAAGATTTTCAGATGAAGTTGATACTCATCGTACAATTCTCAATCCATTCTGGAATTGCAAAGGACCTCAGACTTCCTATTACTGGAAATGAGACACACAACATCACTGAGTCCAAGGTATTTTTAGATGAGTAGGTAGATAATGCAGACATCCATAATTTCTTCCCTGCATTTAACGTCGGCAAGACATGATTATTGAACTTTCGAATCCTCTCAATAATTCAGAATGAATACCAAATGATTCACCACTCTATAGTTGGAATTATTCCCGCTAGTATTTTGTTTATGTCACTCTAAGTTATTTGTACTCCGAATACTGCGTTGAGCAAATAGATAGTGACTGTTAGCGAATCTCCAGTTTGGTATTTTCAATTGAAAATATTGATCTTTTCATTACGAGATTCGAGTACCTTGAGACCTATAGGGGGTACCTTTTCCGTTATCCCATCGTGACCTTGTCTGATTTGAAAAGAATAAATCCACGCTAATGAAGTTTCAAGCAATAGTAGAAGTTAAAGAAATAAAATATGCGAAACAAGCAACATTCGAAAGAATATAATGAAACAGTATTATTATTGATAACATACTTTAAATGTGAGTTAATAACTGAATACAGATTTCGTACCATTTTGAATGAAAGATTCAAGAAGAATGACTTCTCTCGTGAATTTTCAAACTACTACCACGAATGAAGGATTTTAAACAGATTTTACAGTATGACTTCTTCCCTGAGATCTCAAAGAAGAAGTATGTCTGAAAGTTTTTGGACAGACCGTACATTGGAACGGATTTTCACCGGTATGGCTTCTTTCATGAACTTTCAATTCACCACTTCGAGTGAAAGATTTGGAACAGTTTCCACACTTGAATGGTCTATCTCCAGTATGTTTTCTTTCATGAACTTTCAAGATACCACTTCGAGTGAAAGATTTCAGGCAGATTGTACATTGAAACGGTCTTTCTCCAGTATGATTTCTTTCATGAACTTTCAAATCTCCGCTTCGAGTGAAAGATTTTGAACAAACCTCACACTGAAACGGTTTCTCTCCGGTATGACTTCTTTCATGAATTTTCAAATAAACACTTCGAGTAAAAGATTTCGAACAGATATCACACTGGAACGGTTTTTCTTTGGAATGAGTTCTTTCGTGAACTTTCAGGGTATCAGGACGAGCAAAACATTTCGAACAGATAGTACACTGGAAAGGTCTTTCATCAGTATGACATATTTCGTCAATTTTCAATACGTGAACTTCTAGTGAACGATTTTCTGCAAATTTTACAATGGAATGGCCTTTCTCCAGTATGACTCCTT
>WOGL01002031.1:0-10458 GCA_015342145.1 Leptinotarsa rubiginosa | reverse complement strand
AGTCTGAAAGGTGTCCCCCTTTAATTAGAAATCGACGTGTCCGGGCTTTTTTTTTAAATCTTACTTTTTATATTCAAAAACGGCTCTGTTGGGTTTCCGTTGTTACACACTGTATATGTAGTAGGCAACCCCTGCGTTGCTTAATATGTTTACATTTTTACAATTTACTTCTTTATTTTATATGTTTATTTAAGAAAGCCTATACACTTGACTAGCTACAAACATGAAAATGAAACGTAGTTAATAAACTATTCTATTCTATTTCTATTCTATTCTAATGAAACTCCATATCATAAAACGAGCGAAAAGATACATGGACTCTTAAAAAAATCAAAGTATATTTCAAGTAAGAATTGAAATCTACTTCAAATTGCTGGAAGTATAAAGAATTATTGCACTCAATTTCGTGCCGTATATTTTGCTTATCTATTTGAGAACATGAATATTGCAACTGCAATAGTTGATAATCCGGGTATCGGAACAGAATTGTTATCACACTGCATAATGGACCGGCTAAATTGATCAAGAATGAATTGTAATTTACAAAACGTGATCGAACATTCATTCTATAATGGGTATAATTTATATAAATACCAGGTTTTTTGAAACAATAGTCAGTTGTGGTAGTTGACATACACAAGCATAACTTATAGAAACATGAATACGGTAATATATATTGTATTACAGGGGATTATCATAAACTTTAATGATATTTTCTTTTCAGTTCACATTATTTGCTATTTGCCTTACCATTCTGGTAGTCTCAGGTGAGTTATTAATTTGTACATAAATAAAATTAATTTTCCATTTGAAATGAATTACTATTTTCCATTTCAAGAGATGCTTTTTTCACATAAAGATGACTATTATTTCTCACAATCTAATGATTCTCGGAGTTCACACGATCAGCAAATGAAGAATATTTTTTTGAAAAAGAGGAAAAGTCTTCCACATCTGAATACTGAAAACAGTTTGTTCATACATTCGGGGTTCACAATGAATGATTTTACGTCTTATCCATTCTCAAACTAATACATGAGTTGAAACTATGTTTTTCTTCCCTTAAAATCTGATAATAGTGAAAATTCCATTCAGGAAAACTAAAAACTGTTCACTTCTGAGCAACTTTACTAATTGTTTCATTTTTTTTTTGTGAATATACGAGCATTTCTGTTTATGGAGTGTACAAAATAATTTTCAAAATGAACCATTTTTTGGGATGGAAACCAAAATTTGAGGTAGTAGAGGAATTTATCTACAAGTTTGTCCAGAGTTCAACTATCTATCTAAGATATTTCATGATCAAGAATACAAATACATTGAAATCATTCGTATTAGACGAAAATGTGGCCTTCTGATTTGTGATATGTCCAAGTCGCTCAAAAAGAGGTATATAATTATTTACACTTTCCATTTGCAGGAAGCGAAGCTAATAAAATACCATCCAAACCTGGAGCACCAGGTAAGCCAAAAATATATTTTTCGATATTCATTTGAGTCATTTATTGACTTATTTGATAATTATAAAACACATGTATGAGTCAAAATATGAGTAACATATTTTTTAAAGGACCGTACTAGGTGTGCACTAAATGAATTGAATATCATCTCTGTAGTTTTATAGTTAGGTTGTGAGGTTCAACAAGTAACGGAATCTAGTAAAGCGTGATTGGTCGTCTATAGTGACACTAACATTTTTCCAAGCTGATATTCAAAATTAATCGGCATCCCCAGCTTTCTAAACTGATAGATAGAATAATTGAGCTTCTCCAAAGATTATGAGTATGGTCAGAATAGTCTCGAATTATTGTTCAATTGGAATTGAAGTGTACCCATCAAACTCCTTTTGAAAACTTCTCATAGTTTTCTCTTTTTGTAATTAACTTCACCCTCAATCCTGATCGTCTTTGCTCTGATGCTTATGGTCTACAAATCTTACGGTAATGAATAACGACCAATGTTGACGAATTCCATGATACTTTGTGAAATCTTAAGTCAAAAAATATAAAAAAGGGTTCAACAATGACAAAATCTGTTTGGATACTCAATCATTTTTGAAATTGCTCAACTGAATTATTCGACAAGATCCTGCAGAATGTGAGAAAAGTTGAATTGGATCAACATTCAGAAAGAATCGTCACAAGAACTTCATGGATAACAATTCGTCTACTAGCACTCTTTGCGGAAGTTTAATTGACATTTTCTGTGTGAAATGAAATATCTAAGTGAGATTTTGTAACTTTCGTGATATATCGTGAATAATAGAACAATTTTCATTCGGAAAGAGCTTGTGGGCTTCATAAAAATAAAAACTCACATATACATTTATAGTAGATCTTCTTTCCTTGGAAGAAAATACGTGATTTTATTTTTAATTTTTCATATGTATACTCAAATAAGTTTTCGTCTGACTTCTTTCAGTTTCCGTTCGTTTTCTTTCACGTTCAATCTTTTGACTCGTGTAATAATTTAATTTTTGTTTTATTTCGAAAATAAACCTATTCTTTCATCTGTGCTTATGATATCTATTCGATTTTTTCTCAATTTCAGAGGCACCTAAACCACCACAACAGAAGCCAACAACACCAAAGCCATCTTCACATCCTTCTTCATCATCGAAGCCATCTTTCCATGAGGATGACAGTTCTTCTTCTTCTTCAGGTAAATCAGAAAAACAAATACCAAGTACCAAGTATATAGGAATATTCTTTGATAGAAACTTAGGTTAGGATTGGTGAGAAACCAAAAAGTAAGAACTTCGATAAAAAATATTACGGTTTGAAACTGTTGAAATCAAGTAAATAAAATGAATCAATGAGTCGAAAAACTTATTGAATTCTATTGCTATTGAATATCAACACAGGAGGAAATACTCCTGCTCCGAACAATGAGACAAGAAGAAATTAACGATATCAATTTTTGTATTGATTATAATTGATGATTTTTTCTCATCGTTACTGTTTTCATCATATTCAATAGGGTTCTCGTCCATGTCTCATTTCAGAGTTCGGCAACGTAGCATATCATCATTTCAAAGCAGTATTTTTTTCCAGTTGTCATTATTCCTTTCCATCTTGGTTTATCCAATATACTAGTGTCAATAACTCATCACAGAATAAAAATATGTTATTATGATAAGGGAAGAACTATGAGTGATATTGATATATCAAAAACAGCATTAACTCCGCCCTGTCGGAGACGTTCCTTCCATCTGCGCATTTCCTTTTGAAGACGAATATTTTCATTCTCTAACTCGAAATAATATTTTATTCAACATTACTTTCATTGCAGAAGAACACTCAAGATTACACCGCCTTCTGAAAATAGTTCCACATGGTGTAGAACGTGTTTTGGGTAAGATATTTTCATAGATATTGATATAGCAATTTCGATGTGATTTGTTCAATATTGTAATCTGAAATCACGAATTAGTTAGTCTTTGAAAGTAGAACTCCAAAATAGAAAGTTGGAATAATATTATATGAATTGAAATGATTGGATTACAATGATTGAATATTAGCCTAATAACCAACTTCAACAAATTTAGTAAAATTTCTCTAGAAAATGTTTACCTTATTTTGGAGTTCGAAATCAGTCACTGTTGCCTGATCGATTTGACATTGAAAGATTATTAATTAGGATTAACGATTTCAATCATCAATTGTATTTTATTATTTTGAATTTTTCAAAACTAAAAATTACTTGCTTAGCCAAGTTTGTACTGTAATTCATGATCTTTTTGAATTTTCAGGTGGAAAACTGGAATTCGTTTCAGATGCAATTGAAGATGCAGCTGACATCACTCACGGTAATGATTTGTATAATCCACATATCAGATAAGAGAAAAAATAATTCATTTCAATCAGTAGTTGCATTGTTGAGTGAGTTTATAAAATGTTCATTCTGTAAGGCATTCAACGGCATTTTTCAATAGTTACTAGTTTCATTTTCTACTTTCTGTAGCTGAAAAACTTTGAATTCAACCATTCTGTGTTAACACTTTCTACTGCACAGGTTTGATTCTTTATTGATATTTTTAAAATCACACTTTCACTTCGAAAAACTGAATTTTGACTTATGTTTTGTCATAATTTTTCAGATATCATCAAACATGGAACAGATTTCATTGCTGAGACAGCAGACAAAATTCGCCCACATGATCATGGACACAAAAACTGAATACAATGATTTGTTGAAGCCGATGTTTGATTTCTTGTATTCTTTCGATTAATAGAAAATATATTCTGCAAATTCAAACAAGTAACCTGATTTTCCATCATGATATTACATTCATCCTCTTTAAGAAAAAGTGTTATTCATTTATCAAGACTATTGAGTAGGAGTTGAGGCCCTGATAATCTTACAAACTACAAAGAAAAAGTGTTATTCATGTATCAAGACTATTGAGTAGGAGTTGAGGCTCTGACAATCTTACAAACTACAAATCTATTGAGAGCAGCAGTAGTGCATACAAACGTTCTTAAAATTCTAGCCCGTTATTGCATTTACATATATACATTTTGAAAAACACGCAAATTTTCAATTCATAATGCCGGCCAGGTATTCATTCCTTGAAGAAAATAATTTTCGTAGCCATCTAACTCAGAAATTCAAAATGAAAAAACGTTTGTAGATATTTGACAAAATTTTGAAAACTGGATGGCAGAAAAGCATGTAGAACATGTTGATGAAACTTTGCTACTCAGTTACTTTCGTTATATCTGTGAAATATTTACCTGAGTCCCTTATGATCCATAAAAGCCTAACGATGAATTATTACGATCCATAAAACAATAATGAATCATTGTGACATGAATTTAGCTATTATCGAACGAAAAATCAAACACCTCACAATTTATGTTTCATTTTATGGTCGTTTGGTGAATGAAGTTGAACCGACCCCCAAACTGCATGTTTAGTAACAAAAATGTTTTTGAAATATTCATGAATCTCAATGTTCTAGCCCGTAAAGGCGCATCCAAGGCTATGATTGTTCCAGAACTCCTCTGTTAGGTAGCGAAAGCATGTATAAAGACATCCATAAACTCATGGATGCAAGCCGAATCAACAGATTGGTGGAACAAGCTCCCAAGAATGAGGCAGGCGAAAGAGTTCATAAAGAAACCATCGTCCAGATTCACCAAAGACCTGCTAAACTACAACCGTAAGGTTGTAAGGATAGTATTGGGTCTACTAACGGGGCATAGCCGACTAAGGAAACATATGAGCAACATGGGTCTGACAGAAGAAACCCAATGCAGGTTCTGTCAAGAAGAGGAAGAAACCGCACTGCATATGCTTTGTGAATGCGAAGCAATAGCAAAGCTGAGACACGCAAGATGCGGAGAAGAAAAACCAGAGGCTGCCAGCTACATGAAGGGGTCAGTGTCAAGGCTATGGAGTCTCATCAAAGAGATCAAGATAGACAATGAGCTCTAACAACCAAAGAACATCATAATGGATCTGAAAAGCTCCTCGACAATCTAATCTTATCTAATCTAATCTATCTATACCTGAAAATCATGCTAATATGAGCACATGAGTCTGTTTCTCTTTCCTGAACGAAACAAAAATTATGTGTCGTGACGTGTTTTCCGCTAACCAAGTTATCATCAGGAGATGACTGATAATGGTTTCAGTCACCTCCTGATGAACCCAACTTAATTAGCAAAACGCGAACCAAGAGACGCCGTTTCTGATCTGTTGGTGAAAAAGTATTTTCGATAGATTCATTTCACGTCAGAGGTTCCAAATTCCAATATACAACTGAGTCTGCGTTGGTACGAAAAAATATATCTAGAAGGTAATAGCGACGTAAACTTTAATCAATGCATGAAAGCTGCAAGCGTAACAGAACATTTCAGCAAAATTATCCTTCAACATTTTTGTTACAATGACATCTATAATTGATGACGAAACGCAAATGAAACGTGTGGACACAGAACTAGCAGATGAGATCAATATAAACATCAAAATTCAAGAATCTGTGATAATTAACGCTCAACGTCAAACATGAATATATTTCTTAAGCTTACTTTTCATTTGACTAGAGACAAAAATGCGAGAATTTCTGACCGTCTTCCTTCTAGTTGACTTGGAACGAATCTATTGTTTCTAATACTCCGAATTCGACAGACTTGTCTATTCCTTTCAAGTCTTCGAAAAATACCTATTCCAACAATCCTGTACCCTGTACTAGTTACAGGCCCCTTGTGTGATTCATGTCAACGGACCATCTCTGCCCCTTTGTTGCATTGTGAGCATTTGAGGTATCCCTTGTACAGACATATCCTGTTCACGTGTCCTCTCAATGGGCGGTACCCAGTGAGAAGCTTTATGATCGTTTTGAGCCGATAATGCTTTGTTGGATCAGTTCTTCAGTCCTCTTCTTGGAAGGTTCCTGTGTTCCTGGGTATGTTTTTTCAGTACTCTTTATGTTTCTGATAGATACACTTTCCGATTTAGTTCCATACCAAAGACTTTGGTACCCCCACACCTTGTTCAGGGCATGTATATGGAGTTGATGATTCGTGTCTGACACACTCATCAGCTCTTCCGTTGCTTGCGATGCTTGAGTGTCCTGGCACCCAGTATATGATCCATTCCAGTTTTCTCAGTTTTTCATGGCAGTTCCAGACCAGTTTCAATGTCACTTTTGGGTTTGTCAGTGACCCATGTTCAACGTTGCTTTATGGGGAAATATTGTTCTGCCTCAAATTGATGTTACTTGCACATTACTGACCTAGTTGGTAACTGAAATTGAGAATTTTCCCAGCACAGTAGATTCCAGTTCCCGCTCCAGGTTCAGTTTCCTGTCCGTCGGTATATCAGGTGTTTCTGCTGATTTTACTCTCAGTATGACTGTCCGTTTGCTTCATTTCGTGTTTTGAGGCTCCAATCACGAAATTTGCCTTCTTGCCTTTTCCCTTATCACTAGATCTAAAGGAGAAGGAAGATTCAAATGCAGCTGTAGAGGTGATTTCCATTACTTCAGTTGTTTCAAAAGTTGCAAGTCTTTGCACCCCGCCTAATTTGTTAATTGCGGTCGTTTGTTTCATCTTTGGCCACCAGACTATAGATTCATATGTTTTCATGAGTTCAACGACCATGTGTAGAGCCAATATATCATGTCTGATTTGGGTCTCTATGTCTTTTGGTAGGTGAGTGACCAGCATCAGTGCCACTATTGCATTTCTCTCAACTCTTTCTAGGTGTTCGTTCTAAGTTACCCTGGGATTTGGTATCACTCACAGATATTAGACCAGACCAGATTTATATCTTCACCTCGAAGTTTCAGAGGTCGCTGGTCGTCGTGGAGGATGGTACTGTGATCGATTTCGTTGGGCTTATGTTCATCACTTCTACATCGGTCCATTCAGATATGATATTAAGGGCTACCTGCATGTGCCCTTCCACTATATTATTAGAAAGAATAAGTCGTATACATAGCCAGTACTTTTTGTCCATTATGGTCCAGAAGACGTAGTAACTCATCCATTACATCGTTTCATGAGAGTGGAAACAATACCCCCTTTGGGGACAACCTCTCGCTACTCGTGCCACTACTGTCTCTCCTATGATGAATTTCTATAACATTCTTCTTCCAAGCATGCAGTCTATTCACATAAATGATTGATTCCAGGAACGTTTCAGTAAATGAGCTCTCTATGTTCAAGAAAGTAGTTAAATACACTTTTTGTCCTTTGAAGCATGTTAAATACACTTTTTGTCCTTTGAAGCATATTCTGCTCTTTACGTCACCTGTCATAAAGCCGTTTCTGTCGAATTTTGCATTTCTTTTTTTTTCAATTTTGTCGGCATCTAGACTTTGCATATATATCGGTAATGGAATATTTTTATCTCCATCAATGAGGGCTGTTTCGTATACTCTTTTCCATTGGAAAAGTTTCTCTAGTTTTTCAGATATATAATAAAACATTTCCATTTCTTCCCACTTCCATTTCTGTAGCTGTCGACTCTAGCTCAACACTCCTGTTGATGACGATGAATTTTTCTCTATGATCCATATTTTTTAAATTTTTTCAATGTTTTATGACGATGAACGAATTGAAAGCCAAAAAGTTTTGTAATAAGAGTTTGTCTTCTCAACATCACTTTCTTTTCCAGAGAGAGTTTCCGTGAGTGAAATTTCATATCAGTATTCATTTATTCATTACGTTGATTTATATTTCATTGTATGGATTATATTATGATTAGTACGCTGACTGTTCAAATTTTTAGATAAATTTAAATTTTTCCGCCGTTCTTTCATGAGTCTCTTCAATCTTGGGAACATAAAAAGTCGCAGGGAGCCAAATCTGCTGAATACGGTGACTGAGGCATAATTGCGGTGTTGTTTTTGGCCAAAAAATTGCAAACTATCGATGACAAGTGAGCAGGTGCATTATTGTGATGCAAATCCATGCATTCTTTTATCGGACGTTTTTTTTATCGCTTCTCGCAAGCAGNAAGTCGATTCGACCAAATTTGGTAATTATGGTGGCTGAGGCATGATAACGTTGCTTTTGGCCAAAAAATTACAGACAAGCAATGACGAGTGAGCGGGTGCTCACTCCTCATTGACCGTACGACCATGTGGCAAGAATTCCTGATGCACTTTGCCACGTTATCGAAGGAAACAGTGAGCTAAACCTTGACATTTGATGGAACTCGGCGTGCTTTTTTTGGCTTTGGCTCTCCTGGACTCTTCCATTAGAAAGATTGGACCTTGATTTAGATGTCATAACCATATACCCGTCATTCGTCACCAGTTGACGTCATTCAACAATTCTTGAGCTATGCTCATGACCATGCTTCATGACCAAAATTGTCGAAAAAATTGCATGGCATGAGCCAACCGATATGCTAACATCATCAGCAACTTCTCCAATATTGACTCGACGATTCTGCATAATAATTTTCTTCACTTTCTCAACGTTTTCATCGATTGTTGCTGTTCTGGGGCGTCCAGGGAGAGCATCTCATTCACATCTCGACATTCTGTGAAGAGCATATACCACTTGTAAACTTTTTTTTTTGTTCCAGAGTACAATTACACTGTCAGTACTTCAAGTTTTTGAGCTCTCAGTTCCTCTCTCTCTCTTTCTCTCTCTCTCTCTCTCTCTCTCTCTTATATCCAAATACATGGATCGTTCAATAATGTTTGATTTTATTGACAAAATGTAGTACAAGGTATGGATAACACAGACAACTCTTGAATTTTGTCAAAAGGCAGAAATCAGGTTCTGATCTTGTCATTTGAGTAAAGCAATCACAACTCCCTCTTCCATTCAACCCTATAATTCATTAAATTCTGCAAATTTATTTTCGAAAGGAACTCTCTTTTGTATTCTCTAGACTCTCTGATTCTCTGGAGTTCCAACAATTCTGATTGATCTGATTGTTTTTTGGGGATAGTTTGCAAGATTTGTGATCAGACAGAAAAATGTACTGCTTTTTCTAAATTTTGACAACCTATATCCAATATTGATGTTATCAGGATAATTCAAGTGATAAAAATAGTGTCAGTGATTAAGCTTGATTGAAGTGCTCGTATTGAGTTATTGAATTCCGAAATTCTCCTTGTATCATCTTCATATCGTGTTCCTTTGCTCTCGTTATTGTTTTCATTTCACCTGGGCAAAAACTGCACGTCCAAATCAACAAACTTTGTTCAGCCCAGATTATTAATTGGAATTCACATTCTCTGTTCAAAATCCAATATGCAAAAGCACAACACAAAAATCTTCAAGATCTGTTCCGATATAGAACATGGTGATTATTTCTCAACAATTTTTCGAATGGTATATATCGCTTGCATATGAATCATCTATTTCAATGATTTTGACTACAGTAATTAGTGATAACATGTAGCCTCACCATCTGGAACTCACAGGTTCCAGATTCAGATTCTGAATTATTCCTGGGAAAAGTTTTGATGTAACTAGAACTCGCATTTCAATATTTCAAAACTATATCAGTTTATGAATGGGGAAACTTTTCGAAAGACTTTCAGAAATAATTCAATACCTCAAAATAGGACCATCCCGGCCCCGCAATTACTTTCAATTAATAAGTCGTATTAATTAAGGTTCAAGTTGGAAAAGTTTTGTGCTCTGAGCATTAATTTGTATCTGAAGGGAGAAATGTTGACTGGGAAGATACAGTTCGAAAGAAAATTGTAATATGATCACAAAGACGCAACATTCGCAATAAGCAAGGTATTATCCCAGCCTCATTCAATGAATCCACTCGTAATGGTGTGAAACAAAAATGGAAAGATTGTTCATAGAAAATGATTGATGAGAAACGAGAATTTAACTAAAGAGTATAAGGGGTATTCCATACCAAATCGACCACTTTTGAACCCGACCCCTTTAGATTTTGCTGAAACTTTTCCATCCTTTTCTACTCTTTGAAAAACATTCTTGAGAATTTTTTCAAATTTTTTTGTCCAAC
>WOGL01002030.1:0-10459 GCA_015342145.1 Leptinotarsa rubiginosa | reverse complement strand
TGAATTTTTTTCCACAACGAATGTTTGAAATACAAACTGAGAAAAGAAAAGTATCTTCTGTATAATTCAGTGTTCATATATTTGTTTCGAAATATTTTTCTTTCGTGTAATTCAATGTTTATATGAAAATAGCTGTTTCAGGAGGATTTTCTTTCAGTTTGTGTCTGAAAGTTACTTCTTTGCATGATATACACATCCATATATGGAGTTACTTATTTTCTTGATTACTTCCTTCCTTTCTTTAGAAGTTGTTTCAACTTAAAACAGGTGATTCCACCTATTTAGTATCTTTTGAAAGTAAAAGTGATTATTATCAAATTCACCTGAAAGTTAAATTCAATTAGGTTGTTTCAAAAGTTTTCTCCGTTTCAATGATCTATTTGAAATGTAATATCTCAGTAGATACTTATTCAATTCAATCGACATGAGAGCAATTTGAATCACTGTACTTTTGCCAACGTAACACAAGTCGATTAATTCTGTCAGCATAAAATTATGTGCACGAGATTCGATGAAGTAGTCAAAGGCCGTTTTTGCCTGGTCTTGATTGGCAAAGGTTCTGCCGGTGAGAAAGTTATCGAAGTGCTTGAAAAGAAGGTAGAAGTTTGGCGAGAAATCTGGGGAGTATGGTGGGTAGGGATGAACTTCGACGCTCAATTCGTTTAATTTTGGGACGGTGATTTGTGAAACGTGCGGACGGGCGTTACTGCTGAGGAGGATCAGACCTTTTCTGTTGACCAGTGCCGGGTACTGTTCGTCCATTTTCTGTTGGCCCAATTGCAGAAGGTTACAGTGAATCACACCAGCCGCTGACTACCATACTGTAACTATGGTCTTTTTTGGAGGGTTTTCGCCTTTGGGAATTGCCCGTGTGGTTCATCGGTGTCCTACCTCATCTCATGTTGTCGTACGTGATACACTTTTCATTACACGTGACGATCCAATCCAAAGAAGGATCGTTTTGGTTGCACAACATCAAAGAAGAGCAGATTTCGAGACGTGACAATTTCTGTCGATCGTTTAAGTCGTGAAGCACCAACTTTTCGAACATTTCAACTTTTCCAATACGTTTGAACCATCAAAAATCACATGGGACCTGACGTCCAGTACTTCCGTCATCCCACGCATCGTTAATGATGGGTCACTCTCCACCGCAGTCGACAAATCTTCGTCCTGGATTACTGTAGGTCGACCACTTTTGGGCTTATCTCCGAGGCTTTATTCTCCGGAAAGAAATTTCGCGAACTAACGTCGAACAGTGCACACATCATTGCCAATTGGTTCAATTTGAATCCGTAGAGAAAAATTGGCCAAAAATCGCTCAACCACATAACATAGCAAACAAGAAGCAAAAATTGAAATTTGAAAAGAATGGAACTGGCCGATACTTGATGAACATGAATATTAAAATTAATTAATACATTTTATTGTATGATTTGCACTATAAAGGGTTTTACAAAAGCCGCGACACGTGTTTCGCTATACAACAGCTTCTTCAAACGTTTACGCTTGAGGAAGCTATTGTATAGCGTAAGCAATAACGACACTCCTCAAAAAAAAATCATGAATGTCAATATGTTTTTCTGAAAGTGGCATTAGTGAGTAACCCATCTAATAAATATTCTCATATCTAATCTAATTAGTTTATTTACTTAATGTTGAGTTTTATTTTCGAAAATCTCCAATTCGATTTCCATTTTTGACAAGGTTTGTTTTCAATTTGAATGAATTTGTTTCTTCATTTCATCTTCTTCTAAAAATACATTCCAAATGGACACTTCCGAAAATGTTCTTATCAGACGAATAAAAATCTCACTCACCTTCAGAGACGTTAAAAGCAACTGATTTTGAAAATTCTCAAATATTTTATCTTTATCATCTTATTCTCTATTCCTGATAGTGTCATAGTGTACATAACTTAACAACAATTTTAATGGAGGGTATTTTAGGAACCCGTCAGTGCATCAGTATGGAGATATTGGCATTTAATCATATATTTCGGAAAAGAATTAGGAATATTCCATAATTACATGGATATGCATAATTATATGGATATTGACAATAACAAAAACTGAGACAATTTCAAATGGGGTTGGGTTTCTCTTGCTAGTACTCGATGGAACTAACGAAGCGCCAAAAAATGGCGCTTCGTTATAGTTCCAACAGAAAACTAAAGAAGAATTCAAAAAATCAAAAATATTTCATTTGAAATATTCACCACAGAAATGAATGAATTCAATAAAAGTTTTGCCTATTTCTACTTTATTCATCTATTCATTCGATATTTTCGAAATTTCTGGAAAGCTGTATACTTTCGGATGATATTATTCAAATCTATACAGGTTATTATCAAAATCAGATATGTATGTAAACGAACATTGAATAAATTATATAACTGAAAAAATATATATGTTCGTGACTATGGTTTCTCAAGGCAACAACAAAAATATTCATCGAGTTTGACGGTCAAATAACGAAATACAGATGTCGCTATTCCGTAGTTCTGAAGAGAAATCAAATACAACTATCTCAGTGGAGAGATAATGAAGTTATCTTTTTTCATATACTGATATCATTTCATGCATCATTTGTTCAACTTGTAAACAGAAGATGTCTCTAGTTGAATGATAATGATTTATTGAAGTATTGAGACTTGATTTATTTGAGTACAATTAATTTCAAAAATTCCTGTAATGAGTCATAGGATTTCGGCTCGCGTCGACAATTTTCATTCACAGGAATAACGGCCATATTTGTCGCTCCTTGAATGATATATCATTTTACCACTCAGTTCAGTAATTCGCCTATTCTCTGTATTAGACATTCAAGGATTTCTTCGTTCGCAAGTTTTGTATTGCATATTCCGTTTTTTGCAATCTCATGAGAATTATGAAGAGTTATGGAGAAAACTAAAGACTTTGTTCTAAAAATAACTGACAACATGACAAGAAACAGTGATTTTAAATGAAACACCCTATATACTTCCACTATATTGATTTATATCACGGCTATTTCGGGTAGTTTGGAATGTGGGAATTATGTTGAAAAATAGTTTTATTCAACACCAAATATCTCCTAATCGATCAAATAGAATGGGTAAATTTTCAACCAAATATCTTTTAGAATGGTGTATTTCCATTATCTGCTCATAGTTCAGTCGAGTGACGGTTTTTCAATACAGGAGTAAACAAAACTAGGAATAACTTCATTCTTATTTTTTTTCAAATAGAACTCCCTGCAGATAAGGCCATACCAGAATATTACACTTTATAAGCATGCAGAACATGTGGGGTTTGAATACTTGATTTCATATCAGTAGTACCTAATTCTTAATGAAAATATAAAAATATCGGTTGAATCAAAATAATAAAAGATGAAATTTGAACCCTGGCGTAGGATGAATTCAAAATGAGATGAAGTTTTTCTTCATCTCATGAAGACGCCAACTTGGTTGGTGAAACGCGCGTCGAGAAGACTATTGCATTTCTGGTGAGTTGGTGTCTTCGGCAGATGGGGTTTGCTTCTTCTCCTGAAAACGGCTACATAGCTGGTGAAATGGGCGTCGAGATAAGTATTGCATTTTTGATGATTGGGTAAATTTGCTTGTTTTGGATGAAACAGAACATTTCGACTTTTTTATTAAAAACCGATAAAAGAAGATGGAGGAAAAATGAAGTCATACAATTCGAATAATTACAGATTCATAACAGGTATTCAAGTGATTTTCCATTTTGAAAAACGTCTTGGATTCTATTCATATTCCAGTGTCATTGGTTTCTTGTAGTGAACCCATAACATATCAACAGATATCAAAATCAGTTTGATGACAGTGATGCAGTCCGTCTATTTGTATATCAGGAATTCTCGTTAGTAATTCCGTAAATGACCAGAGAATATTATAACAGAACCTTTTTAACCTCGTAGGTCAAGCTGATCTTCTCCGCATCTCGAGGATGATTCCAACCTCTTCCCGAGATATGTTTGTGTGATGTCCAAGTAAGACACGGAGGATATCTTATCATTGTAGGACGTTTCAAATAATATTACGGTGTTGCTTCCTGAGAATTCCTCGAGATACCCTGAGATTGTCATAAAACAAAAACCAGACCACCAAACGCGGACTGCGATTCCAAGAATTTCATTTACCGGACAACCTGTGAGTGCGGAAAACCCTATATCGGTGAAACTAAGAAGTCATTGAAAGTTTGCATTGCCAAGCACAAGAAACACACGAAGCGAGGGGAAATCAGTAAATCGGGAATAGCAGAGCATGTTTGGACCCATCAACATAACATCGAGTGGTCCCAAGCTGAGATCATACCCAGGGAGGAACATTGGTTTATGAGGAAATTCAAAGAAGCCACATACATGTTGCCAACAATGTATTCAGCTAAGCTGGCGTAGAGATACGCAATATATAGAACTCCATAATCAAGCGAAAAATGACCAACTCCCGCCAAACGGTCATCTCTCGCTGAAACGGTGAAGCGAAAAGAAGAGATAAGTAGAAGACTCGAATGACCCATAAAAAGTCATCTTTCGGAGAAATTAGTCCACTCATTACCCAAAGACGATTGTGGATACTAACAATCGAAACGTCGTGAAGTAACTTGGCTTGGAATCTCTTAATTTTATTGGGATTTCAAATCATTTTGTTTAATATTAGATGATGAAAGTACGACAATTTTGTCAATCACCTTCAAATAAAGAGACTATAGTTTGTCTGTATGTAGATGAGTATAGAGTTCGGTGGTATGTATTTATTTGCTTCAACATTATTCATAATTGTATGACTTTTCTCGATTTGATATGAAAAGAAATATGTTACTTTTCTATCTCTTTTTTTCTGAAGGAAAAAGTAGACTTCCTCCCAAGAAAACATTCCGCTCAGTATTGAAATACTGATATGAAGCGTATAATGTGTTATTCATAATCAGTTCAACTCAAATGTTATATCTCACTTTTGAAATATAAGTTTTTAGAAATAACTTATTTTGAATTGAATTGAATTCCCCTGAGTTACAAAATGCACAATATAATGTAAAGTAACAATGTGTACTTGAATACAATTACAATAACTGACTTATTTCGTCACGCAGGACGGTATTTATAGGAGTATAATTGTTTACATGTTCCAAAATTAAAATATGAAGAAGAGTCTTTGTGTCGTCTTGAAGAGTTGCGTATATACAGGTGTCGATTCTGCAGCATCAGCGTTGACATTGGATCTTGTTTACTTCATGTCACCTTGGCTATGAATGGAGACGGTCGAGAAACAGCATATAACAACTCCCTTCATATTCAAGTTGGTACGATGGGCCACTTTTTATAGCTGGGAATGAAATGGAAAACTACGGAATGTGTTCACATTTCGTTGAGGTCGATTTCTTCTTCCTCTGGAATGTCGTCTCTAAGACTGGCTACTGGCTAGGGTTTTCAGCGGCCTGAAAGGTCTGGGTGGTGGCGACGGAGGGTAGCTCAAGTCTTCGATAGATAGGTTTCTTCTGCGCCTTTTTCTGCACTTACTTCTGAATGTACAAAATTATTAGTACAATAATGAGTGTGATAATCAAATAGGTAAACCATGTGATGTGTTTGGTGACGTGGGGTTCAAAATGGCCGTTTTCTACAGTGAAACCTGTTTTTGGAATATCCTTGTCATCGATTTTGATTTGATGAAAACCAGAAGCAAGGTCAAGGGTAGTGAAGTATTGACTTCTGCCTAGTTGATCGAGAAGGTCTGATATTATTAGGAGAGGGTATTTGTTGTCTACAGTCAGTTCTTTCAACTTTACATAGTCAAGAACCACTCGCCATTTCTGTTTTCCAGATGCGTCTAATTTTTTTGGAACAATTCATACCGGCGATGACCAGGGCGATGTTTCTGTTATTAGTTCAGATTCTTCTTTGAATGTTCCAAACGTAATTGGTTTTTAATTTCAAATTATCTATCAATTATAGTTATTCATTATTGAGGTCAAGAACTCGCCTTGTTCATTTACTTCTACTAGGGCATTTGGTAAACGAATGCTTTCTTTGTTTTGTGCTACCAGTATAGCGTCAGTGTTCGAAAGGTTGCATTTCAATTTGAAAATTCTTTCGATTCGAGGTTCTATGTTTATAGTATTATTTGGAATTTCATCATTTAAGTATTGGTAATAATCGAATTCACTTTCGAAGGCGTAATTGTCAGAGTCGTATCCGAAAATGTCGTCAATTTCTGCAGTGGAGGTTTCTGGGTTTAATGTGACTTGGAATTTTGGTTTTGGTTTTTTTGGGTACTTGAGTAGGTTGAGGAGGTACTGAGGTGTTTTCAGTATCCGATACTTTGAGGAATGGTACTGTTTTGAAGTCCGGTATCGATTTTCTGTTCTGTATATCAACTACACTATTATAGTGTTCCAAAAAGTCAGCTACGAGAAGTCCGTCAAATTCTATGTCGAAATCGTGAATATAAATTTTGTGGGATCTGCATCTGAGAAAGGTATCAATACAGATTCGGTTATTAAAATTTTTTGATCAGTTATGCCTTGGATCATCATCATGTCACCTTGGTTATGAATGGAGAAGGTCAATAAACAACATAACGATTTGAAATATCCTGGCAAATATATGAACCGACAAGATCTGTAGTTGATCTTCTTGATAGATATAGGATGTTCTCAGGCTTACAGAATTTGATCCATAACATACGTCTCATTTTCCCATCTGCTCTAATGACATTTGCAGAATATCTATGAAGTCAGAAAATGGCAGCTTACGGATGACTTGACCTAGTTGCTTTTATATTCCAAAATAGTCAGGTTGCCCTCTGGATACATTTTACCAGTTGAATATACCTTATGTGATATTTTTTAGAAATTTAGATAATTTCGTTCATAACATATCACCCATGGAACATTTGAATAGTAATTATATAGGAATTATCCAGAAGTAGGAGGGAGTTAAAACCTAATATTCATTTAGTTTGACATCTTGACTCAAGGTCTATTCGACATTATATCTCGTTTTCAGAAATGTATAACCTAAGATTTTCTGAAAGAGATTTTTGTAAACAGAAGGTGTAAAACACAAGAAGTGAAATTAGCGACGATATCGTGAACTGTTCTGAATCTTCAGTCGAGTAGTAGGGATGATTACAACTGATGCATTTCTAGAGGGACAGCAATAGTCTCAGATCTCATTTCTTCAGAGTATTGTTATCAAGAGATAGGAATACTGCGAGAAACCAATGATAGTGAAATAAAAATAGAATTATTTTTGCCCTATTTCAAAATACGCATCACTTGAAGTTTGAACATAAATAACTATACAGTTTCGAGAAACTCTTTTGGTGAAATGGAATGGGAATATTTAGGGTTTTTCATTCACAATCACAAATTTGATAAGTTACACTTGTGTTGGACACCCTGTATGTTGTTGATTATTTTTCATTTCAAATAAAGAAACAGCTATAGTCCACCTATAAATTCTCTATACACCCTGTATAGAGTCGTCTCCCCAGATTTGTGAAAATTTGTTATATCGACATTAGTCATGCATTCTTGAATTCTTGGTAAATATATATTTCGATTTTTACGCACAATATTTTTCAAATAATATGGCACAATCTCCTAGAAATTTTGGATAGAAGTAATACAGATAATGATCTAAATAATCATCAAGGTTTGGTCCAGTGAGTTACTCTCTAAAATTCAGACAAATCTTTGCATTCACAGGTCCCGAAAACACACAAGTGACTATTTTTTTTTCTATTAGCTGAAATAATTGATTGTCAACAGTGTGAGTAGAGTGATATAACTTCAAGAAATCATGGAAGATTTCCAGAATTTCATCGAAATGTTTGTCGATGATTTAAGATAAATTTTTCCAAAGATTGATTACTTGGAATAGGTCACACGTGCGTTCCTGAAACAATAAAGCTGATGACATTGTGAAAATTCATATCTTTTCTTTTCAATTTGATATGTCACGTTTGATAATGTTTTGTGTTTGTTCTACAATCAAATAAACTTCTCTTATCTTAAATGTATAAGATTACGATTTTATTTGTACAAAAAAAAAATAAAAAAAATATGTTGAACGGTTTTAATAAAAAAAAGATGATAATGATGTAGATAATGTACTTGAAACATGAAAGTTGAAAGTGTTTCTGATAGATGACTATCAATAAATTTTTTTAAATCAGACCTACGTATTCGCTATACGAAGCCAGGCACAGAAAAAACCTTTCAAAACTTCATTCTTCACTCATAGAATCGGTATAGGTTCAATTTTCTCACCTAATGAAATAGACATAAACAAAGCCCATCGATTCTAAAAATGACATTACTAAAAGTAGATTTCTTTCTCTGTACCTCACTTCTCACTTTTCGTAATACCACAACTACACTATGGCAATGAAGTCTATGATTAAACAATCGAAGGACAGAACTATTTAACGTTTATTTGTATACCTTACCATAACAATAATAAAAATAATCAAAATGAATAATATGGATTTTGAGTAGGTGTCAGCTTTCTGATTTTTATTATTTTGGGAAAGCACAATATTCAAGTACTCCAACAGCTGTAACTGCCGCCTCTACCTATGATATAGTGGTAGTCGTTAGTGAGGACATTGGCTTGCTAATCATCCTTACTGCGATCTCAAACCAACGTGAAATTTTTTACAATGAATGTAGAAAAGGCAAAGCATCAGATGTCATGTATTCCTGCATCACTTCTCCAAAATCCTCTTTGAAACCAGAGCTTTTTCTCTTCATCCATGCCTTTAGTGGTTGTGACTCGACATCCTGCTTCTTGAAAAGCAAGCTGCGATTTTTCTCGACACCAACTCTACACCTGACGAGATAGCAGCAGCAGGAGAGCGAGTCATAATTGCTCTATACGGAGGCAATTCCAACACCCATAACCTTGACGAGCTAAGGTTAGGCCTGCGACGAAAATCAGCTTCAATCTAGCCAGGCTACCTCCTACACGAGACTTTGCTCGATTTCACTCCTTGCAGACATACCATCAGGTAAATATTTGTCCTTTCTTCAGTTACATATCATTCATCACTTTCTATTCTCATGTACAATATTCTTACAGGTACAGGCGTGGTTGGAAGTCACACTGAACCCTCTCCCCTGAGGGTGGATATCCACGCCACAAGGTCTCATCCCCAAAATGATGACCAGAGATGCAGCCCCACAACACCTTGTGGGAATGCGTGCAGCTGCAGAAAGGCAGGATTAAAATGCTCATCAGTTTGCAGGCACTGCATCGGGACATCTTGTGACAATATACCTGATGTTGCAGTAGTAGTATCCCAGAAGGCGACGATCTGTCCGATGTCAAAATGGAGGATGACTTGTGGGCACAAGACGTCGACGATTCATCACCATCCTCCGATGGGGATATGCCATCCCAATACGTCGATCCAGACACGGTCGAACCTCAACCGGGATCTTCCAGGAGGACTAAATTAATTTAATTTTTTTATTTTTTACTCAATTGATTTACTCTATTGATTTACTACTAATTTGATTTATTACTCAATTTGATTTATTTTTAATATAACTCAATTTCCTACAAAAAAACGTATTAACTTTTGTTGTACTTATCCTTTTCACTTCATTATTCGTAGCTTAATAAATAATACACGAAATCAAAGATGAAATTGTTTAATTTCAAAACTGACTTATTTTTTAAACATGTGTTCCATTACATAAATAAGAATTTATCAATTCTTCTACATTTATCTCCTTCCTCTTTGAGTTGTTTATTTCAATGTCTTCGTTGTTCATTCTTCACCCTTAAACATCATCGTTCTCACTTCTCATTTTCTTTTTTAAGATCCCTTCATAAAAAGCTTCGATGATATAATCAGGGTCAAAATTAAATTAATCAGAAAGACAGAATTGCAAAAAATTGCGAAGTTCGAAAAAAAAAATGATAAACTTTGGAAGGCTTAATCTCGGAAACTATTGAGTCTACAGAGACAGTTCTAGCTTTGTATATAGACTATACAAAGGTTCTAGTATCATATTGTAGCAAATTTAGTCTGCTTTAAAAACTTACGAAGCAAGTTTTTTCAAAAACTAGTTCTTCAGAATTTTAATCGCCAAAATTTGAAAAAACCCGATTTTTTCGCGGTTTTTTCGATTTTTAACAAAGTTGCGTTCGGCGCTCGAGGTGAGAAACTTGGATTATTCATTAGGCCAACATCATAAACAAGTCTGCAAAAAATCAGAACTACCGGATTTGACGCATGCTGTGATGTATAAAGTTACTGGACTATTCGGACTTTCTTGGTCTAATATGATATAAAATGATTTGAAATCGCTGAAAGAATCAATAAAATTAAAAAGAGTAGCTGAAAAAAAAACAATTATATTAAGCACAAATAACTGAAATCACAATGAAATTAAATACAAGCAACAATTGAAAATTGAACAATTGAAAAGAAATGAAA